>JAIGNY010002276.1:0-62500 GCA_020152595.1 Chiridota heheva | reverse complement strand
GAATGGCGATGACGTAATTAAATATGAATATTCATATACAACTTATGACATATCGTCTGACAAAATAATTTGGGACTTAGTAATTCCATGACCGCGAGTGAATAACATTACTTTGCCGGAAAACAATGGAAAAAAACCTAACACTACAGATGTGGCACAATTTAAAATGTGCTACGAAGCGAATTCTCCTTTGAATATCGAGGAAGTAGTTAACAATATCTCGGTAAGTGGTGTTCTGAGTGAAGTTCTAACACTTGCTCCTTGTGTGAAAATTAAGACATAATTGATAAAGTAGTAGTTAAGCGACTTTCCCTTGCATTAACACTTTCCCTTGACACGTGTTGTAGGTACGGAGTTTTCGGTTAGTGTGTAAAAATCAAGGTGTGGCTTATTCGCAGGGCAGTGATAACATATACCCTAACCTAAAACCTAACCCCAACCCTAACCTTATTCGCAGTGCTGGCTTGAGATACTGTGTGAATATTCGCAGGGCTGCCCTGCGAATAATCACTTCAAAAAATCAAAGTTGTATAGCGATAGTTCTCACGTTGTATACGTAGATCTTCAAGCTGCTGTATATGCGTGAGATAACTCGCACTAGTTGTAGGTATGCCTAGGCCTAGTACTAGTTCATGCCCAAATAGACTTTTGTTTAAGTTGTAGGTGAGTTTTATCCTTTTTGAACATTTTTTTTAAGTCCCGATTTTCCTTTTTGGACGGAGTGCGTAGTCGTAGTGAGTTAAATTTCTTCTTTGATTCAATTCTTTTTTGAAATTTAATATTTATTTTCAAAAGTTGTAGAGCCTATATAGTTTCAAGAATATATGAAACAACATATGCGTGATGAAATTGTAAATATAGTTAATTATACATGTATAAAGACACATTGAAATATCCAAAAAGTCCTGATTTTCCTTTTTGGACGGAGTGCGTAGTCGTAGTGAGTTTCAAAAAAGGTGCTTAGAATTTTGACTACGACTCTGCCGCACTTTATGCCACACTATGATTTTATTTGAAGTAAGCGTCAATTTAGAATCAAAAGTTCCATAAAACCAACAAGTAACAAGTAAAATAAGTCAACATAGGCATAATAGCATTAGACTAGGCCTAATAATGACATAACATCTCACCCACTATCACCACTATGTACTCCATGCATACATTACATACTATACAGGCTATAGTATACAGTCCTATGTTATAGGACTAAATAGGCCTATATTAGTATTATAATAATTAATACTAACTAAGCCCGAAATTGTAATACAAGTATGGAATGTTGTCATTGCTTTACTACATAAAAATCTGAATTGATATAACAAACGGATAAAGTAATCCCTACCACTTTTACATTCCTAATGCACACCTGACTTACTGTATACTGTTGGAAGCAGCAATGAGAAAATCCACTGTTTACAAGCCTGTAGGGGAATTACAATTTGATGGAGCCACTCCTCCATGCTCCTGCTAATGCCAACCTTGAAATATATTTTATCCACTTCTGACTTTGACAGTGATTTGCAGTGTCAGACCTCCACTTGAGAAAATTTCAGAAAATTTCAGGGTATACATTATATTAAACTTATAATACTGTAAACAAGATACTATAGACTATAGAAACTAAAACTAGCTATTCAGTACAAGATGTTCTTATTTTTCTCTTTTCTCAGAAAACTATACCACTTGCAAAACAGTACAAATACTGTATGTGTGACTACAAAGAAGAAGGACCAGAGAAGTTCTCACTCACGCTAGGTAAAAATACCAAGACTGAAGAAGAAGCCAAGGAGTGGTTTGTGATGTACACAGAGAAGTCCCTGACAACAATGCGTGTATGTCGAACTTTTCCTGGTGTTGGACCAACAAATCTCTTTAACGTGAGAATGGAAGTTTGTTTGCTTATTTGTTTTCCAAGGTTTTACTGTACGTCCTTACAGATCTCCTGAAGGAGTATAAACGTCCAGACATCTCAGCCTTTTTAGAGTACCGTAGTCAAGATGCACTATTTGGAAATAAACTGGGAATCAACATCTTCAAAATGTCTGGTTCCACAAAACCCATTTGTTCTTGTGGCTCTGCTGATTTTTCTCTCTCTCATATTTTACTTTCCTGTCCACTTAACCAAAACTTCAGAGACACCCTCTTTCCAGCCCTTACTAATAAAGATTTTTTTATATTATAATTCCTCTATGAGTATTCTTCGTTTTATATGTGACTGTAATTTGTACTACAATATCTGATCACTTTCTTCTAACCCTTTACCCTTTTAACTTTTACGCTTAACCTTTTCACCTTTTGTTCTTAACCCGCTCTTATTTGGCACTTCATAACATTGCTGTTGGTGTGCCGTTAAACCAAACAAAAACGAAACGAATCAAAATGTTTTAAGCTAAAAGCCTTTCTTATTCACACATTGCCTTCAAATGGTGCAAAACAGATTTTAACTATAAAACTAGTGTTTTTTTGTATATTTTAAGTTTATTACACCATTTTAATCTTAAATTCTGGTATATAATATCAGCTACTGAAAAGTTTTGCAAACTTTTGTAGTTTGCTAACACATGTCTACATAGCACTGATCATTCTATATTTTTCAAACTCAAATAATAGATGAAAATGCATATCTTTCAACTTGATTTTTACTACATTTTTCAATTGTAATTGAGATTGATCTGCTTTGTGGCAGTCAATGTGCTATTAATTTATGAAATCTTTATATATTATGTTTATTTTTTTATTTAATCTTGAACCTTGCAAAGTATTAGTTATATAACAAATAACTGTGTACTTGTGCATATACTCTGTCCAGTGCCCACAGTCATAAATCAGTCCAAGATTTTCACATGGAAATTACAGTAGATAGTGACTGACCATATACTGCAGCATTGCCAATGTTCAGCTGAAAAACACCATTTTCATGGCTGATTTTAGACAAATTTTGATGACTCTCATTTCGCAAGAATAGTCATGGACCCTTAAATAACTCAATCTTAAAAATAATGATCTTAATTCATAAATATTAATTTTGGGTGCAGTAAAATATTAAGAATAACTATTGATGGCTTTGTTATAATCATGCACATGCATATTAGGGAAAGATCCTGTGCACAAATTTCAAATTAAAAAAAATCCTGTAACATTTTGGGATTTATATATCTCATGATTGAAGGAGGAAAATTTTATGTTTTAGTTTTTTCAGACACATTGTTTGTGCATGATATACAGGTATTCAGCAAAAATAAAAACAACAGAGTCCAAACCCAACTAGTATTATAATTTGTGCCATTAAACCACACTAACTTTTGATTCAGAAAAAAAAGGTTTTGACATTTTCTATGACAGATTTCTATTATAAGATTATAAGATTTAAAAACATTACATGAGGAACTCAACAGGAAACAAAACTTTTTTGGCCGGCAGTCTTTCGCAGCTTGAGCCTAATATTGACTTATTTTAACTTGTATTGAATTTTTTATTAGCATAATATGGGTTTAACTAATTGTAACATATGTTTTTACTTGTTAGTACTTTGTCCGTGTAACTGTTTAATTTAACTTTCATGTGGTGATATGTTTTTTGCAAATACCATTTTGGTACTCACCGTTTCTCATATATGTAGAACATAAGAATGGAGCAAAGTCTATGCTTCCTCATGCATACTTTTTGTATGTCTAACAGACACTTTTTTCTTTTGTTTACTCATACTTTTTACGCTCGGTTGGCGTTCATGTTCTCTTGAAGGATTTTTTTCTAAATCATACATCTTAAATGGATTTATTTATGTTAATCTAACAGGTACGTTATAGATGTCAGCATAACACAAGAGCATCATTAACTGCAGGAAGTAAGTACACCTGTAAAACCTACTGTGTTGAAGAAGTTTGATGTGCCGTCTTACAAGTTTTTGCCTATCAGCAATCCAGCAGAACAAAGCAGACTCCATTATGTTGCCACAGGAGTACACTTACAGGACAAATGGTTTTCGTGTCTGGTTGACCCAGCGCAAACCAGTGCAACTGTTTCTACGAATGTTGAGGCTGGTACAAACTCCACAGAAAATGGAGCTCGTGCTATGGAGGACTTGGATACCGGTGAGACAGATGTATCAAGTGCCCTGAATACCGGGGACAAGGAGACAGCAGAGGTTATGGAAATTGATAAAGATATTCAGACATTCTTCAATGTCCTTGAGTCTTTAAAAGAAAGAATCGTGGAGAAGTTGAAATCTGAAGCCGCAGTGCTTTATCACCCAGCAGTAAAAGCATTTTTAAGAAGTACTGAGATGTTGACAACCGACTCCTCTCTGGTATCCGCCTTATTTACCTTTGGTCGATATTCACAAACCCAAGCACAGGCAAAGAAGAACAACAAACTTGCTGGGCTAAAGCGTATTGGGGTTCAGCCGACATCAATTGCACGTCGAAAGAAAATGCATGTGGGGGGCAGAAAGGCAGGTCAAAGGGGCAGGCCAACCAAAGAGTCGGCGCACCATGGAACATGGATATTCTCGTAGAGTACCAGAGCGTGCCCTTCCGCCTTCTTCTGTTATAAAAAGCCGTCGTCCAGCACCCCATAAACTTGCACAATGTGTTTCTGCTTGTTCATCGATTGGAAAATTTCACTAATGTTTGAAATTAAAAGAAACCCTGCTTTTTCATATCATTTTCAAGCCCCGATTATTAATGTTTCACAATTTAGCAGTCTTTTGATAGAGATACTGCAGAAATTCATCAAATACCTTTCTATAAGTTAAAAACTTGCTTTTTGTAATGTAATTGGTTTAATTTCATTTATTGGTCAACATTTATAATAGCTGGGGTATAAATCAGTGCTCAAAATTTATTTTTTGCACAAGCCCATCTGACAAAGCAATATATAATACTATAAATTTTACTATCGCCTAATCCAGTGTGTGCAGATTTGTGTATGGAAAATATATTTTTAACTACCACAACAAGCTAGCTATATCATTTCTACTAGCCCCTTGGCCCAAATTATTAGCACTGAGCTTGCAGGTTTTTGTCCATTTTGAGCCCTGGTATAAGTTTTAAGGACATGTAGTAAGCTTTTCGAAAGATTAACGATGGGGCCCTGGTCTGGTACCTGAATAAACATGCAGTTATCAAAGTCTGAATCATCAATTGGTTATACAAGTGGAATACTATGAAGTATGTTAAGAAGAAAATTGTGTTTTTTGGTTCGCATGCGTAGCGTTATGCGAACCTATGTAATGGCGATTACGTCCGGCTGTCCGGCCGTCCACAGATTTGTCCTGAGATTTCCTCAGAAATGTTAAAGTTTTTTGAGAATTCCTCAGAAAATGTTAAAGTTTCTTCAGAGTTCCTCAGAAAAAGTTAAAGTTTCTTCAGATATCCTTATGGAAGGTTAGAATTTCCTTATAAAATGTTAAAGTTTTTCAGAGATACTTAAGATAGGATTGAAGACTAGTTTCCTTAAAAAGTCTACAATACATTTGACATTTTCTTAGAAGATAACTGTAAAATGATATAATTTTCTAATTTTCTTCAGAGATCTTCAAGTCTCTCTTGTAGTACTTGAGATTTAAAATCCTTAAAACTTTTCAAAATATTTGGCCACCAACAGCTGTATCAGGCATGATTTTTTAAGCTCCACCTTTATTATTGTGGCATTTGCATAAAGTTGCTACAGTATTATGACCTGACCAGACTTTTATTTAATATGCTTAGTCAGGGAGTGTGACAGGATGTGATTGCATATAAACATAGGAAGGGATGCCATGTGGGACATGGATGGGGGGCCATGAAGGACATATGATTTAATATTTACCATGTTGTATACACCAAGGGTTATATCAGGCATAATTATTTGACTCCACCTTTTTTTCCTATTCAACAACTCATTTGCATAAAAGTTTTTATATGAACTGACACTTTAATACATAGTATGCTCAATCAGGGACTGTGATAGCTAGGATTAGACTTCTTATGGAGCTTATGGGATGTCATATGAGACATAGGGTGGGATGCCATGTGGGATGCCATGTGGGACATGGGGTAGGATGCCATGTGGGACATGGGGTGGGATGCCATGTGGAACAGGGTGGAATGCCACGTAGGATATATGGTGGAATGCCATGCAGGACATAGGGTGGATTGCCATGGGATGGAATGTCATGTAGGATATGGGATGTCATGTGGGACATGGCGTCCCACCCCATTTTAACAAGTCATTTGCATATAAGTTATTATATGAACTGACACTTGTATACATAGTATGCTCAATCAGGGACTGTGATAGCTAGGATGAGACTTCTTATGTAGCCTATGGGATGTCATGTGAGACATGGGGTGTGATGCCATGTGGGACATGGAATGGGATGCCATGTGGGACATGGGGTGCGATGCCATGTGGAACAGGGTAGAATGTCATGTGGGACATGGCGGGATGCCACAAGTAACACAGAGTGTGACAGGCTGGGATGCCATGTGTGACATAAGGTAGGATGCCATGTGTGATAGGGTAGGAGGCTATGTGGGACATAGGGTAGGAGGCCATGGGGATGTGGGACATGGGATGTGATGCCATGTGGGACATGAAGTAGGATGTCATTGGGACATAGGAGGGATACCTTGTGGAACATGGTGGGATGCTATGTGGAACATCAGGTAGGAAGCCACTGATGCGGGACACAGGGAGGGATGCCATGTGGGACATAGGGAGGGATGTCATGTGGTACATATGGTTGGATTAATGTGGGACATACATGTAGGATAGGATCCATGTGGGTCATAGCTTGGGATGCCATATAGGACATATGGTGGAATGCCATGTGGGACATATGGTGGAATGCCATGTGAAACACTGTATGGTGGTTTGCCATGTGGGAGATATATTGGAATGCCATGTGGGACAAGGCATGGGATGTCATGTGGGACATGAGGTGGGATGTCATTTGGTACATGGGATGTGGGACATAGGGTGGAATGCCATGTGGGTCATAGGATGGGATGCCCTGTGGGACATATGATGGAATGCCACGTGGGACATGGGATGTCATGTGGGACATGGGTGGGATGCCATGTGGAAGATATGGTGGAATGCCATGTGGGACATGGGATGGGATGCCATGTGCGATGCCATGTGGGATGCCATGGGGCGAGGTGCCATGTGGTACATGGGATGCCATGTGGGACTTAGTGTGAGATGCAATTTTAATAATTAGCCGGGTCTTATAATATGGGTGTCAATTTGCATGGGCATGCGAACCATGACGGTATTTACCGTTCTAGTTATAATTTAGTGAGAAACTGAACGGCATAACAATTTCATTTCAACCCTAGTAGGAATATTGTTATGGAACTTGTACTCATGAAATTAAGCTATGTGATGGATATTATTAAATGTTGCTTTATAATGCACAGTACCATATAATATCAGCATAAAAGGATAAGGTGATCAAGTCTGATTTAATATAAGGTTATTTGTTTCAATTTCTATAAAAGGTTTTTAAGGTGTGCCATCCTTGGCTTTATGAAGCTCTGAAACATGCACACATTTTTACCCCTAAATATCATAAAGTGAGTGATGCTATTATACATGATATAAATAATATAAAAGTGTATGTGCCTACAGAAGGCCCTATCAATAGTGCATACAGTGGTATATTCTTCTGGTGTTTGTCATTTTTATCTTGAAGGTAAACCTCTTGTTCATGTGTTTAAATTCTCATTCCCAAGCAAAATGCTCTTCAGCATTTATCTAAATTTAATCTTGCTAATTTAATTTAAGGATTTTTAAAGGGGGGATTCCAAGCTTAAAAAATTCCAAGAAATTATTAAAGGGCTTGCCGATTGGTTGAAAGGTGCATACTTCATGCATATGTCAATCATCTTTTTCTTTTTTTTTTTTGGGGAGGGGGGGATTCCAGCTTAGGATATGATTTATAAGCAAATTATGGATCAAGGGGGGATCAGCGCCTCATAACTGACAGCGTGGGGCTCTTGTCTCTGTTTATGGAGTAGATTCCAGATACCCTGGAATCCCCCATTGGATCCGCACCTGATAACTGACAGCGTGGGGCTCTTGATGTCTCTGTTCATGGGGGTGTCTCATTAACCGCCTGATAATTTGCCACCCCTGTGGAGATATGTGTTTGAAGGGCTCTTTGTATAGCCAGATGTTTTGCTGCATGGGGATCTGGACACTTTTTGGCAGGAGGATCTGGGAAATTTTTCACTCTTTGGACGCTTACGCCCCTAGCTTCCCTTGGCTGTATCCCTTTCTCCTCGCTAGTGGGCCCTATATAGCCTTCAAGTTTACACTGGGGAAGCGTGCAACATGCATCCTAGTTTCTGGTTATGCCTTTGCAATTTGCACAAAATCTTAATCAATTTCACTCAAATAATTTGACAGTTGCGAAATTTACTTTAAAAAAAAATATACATTAATCGTAGCATATACAGCAGTTCAGATGGTGTCTGCCAACATATATGAATATGCAACGTTGAACGTCCTAAAGTTGTATATGAATATTCATATTTAATTACGTCATCATTATTCTTGTATATGATTGGCTGAAAAAATCTGTAATAGCAATTCTGGACTGCAGAAAAAAAAGACGCAGGCAGCGCAGCATAAACATTTAAATCATACAACGCAGCACATCAGAAAACGTAAACAAATAAACTAGATTATCAGTGATTGATCCAAGGCAAATTGTGCCTCTAAAAGACTTTGACTTATTAAAAACCGTACATAGTACTCAAAAAGAACTGTTATTGTATTCTGGAAGCCTAATTTGGCGTCAAAACCACAATTTTTAAATCAATTCTTATGAGATTATTAACTGTAAGGCCTATCTTAAAAATTTAGCGAACTTTAGCCTAACCAAAACACAGAACTTCTTCTTATCTTACAAGTTTATATCTTAATTAGGCTTACTGTAGTAACGTTAGTGTACTTCATTTTTGCTGAAAAAAAGAGAAAAAACGTTTTCAAATTGAAAGAACTACACAGTATAGATTTCGTTCATACTAGATTTTAACTAAATTCCTCTTCAAAGGCCTAAGTTAATAACCTTAATAGGCCTAACGTTCGACCTAACATTCAAAGGCCTAAGTTAATATCATTAACAGGCCTAACGTTAGACCTAACATTCAAAAGCCTAAGTTAATAACATTAACAGGCCTAACGTTAGACCTAACATTTAAAGGCCTAAGTTAATAACATTAACAGGCCTAACGTTAGACCTAATGTTACACAACATTCAATTTGTGCATGGCATAAGATTCAATGCCCATTTTTATGGATAAAATGCGATCACAATTCTCAATCCTGGCAAGAAATTGGCAAAGCTGTTTCCAATGTAGTTGGCAAAACTAATGGTCTTATTCTAATAAGAATATGTGACCTTTGCCACACCCATTGCCAATATTTCTATATCATAGGCATACTTTGACTGACTTGGCCTAAACTTGACTTAGCCAGAACATTAATTACATTTCATTGCATCCCAAATGTGGTCGGTCAATAAAAAGTTCTCTCAGCATTTCAGTGCTGCTTGTCAGATATGAAAGGCTCTAACTACATGTACTGTTACAACTTACAAAGGTCAGTAGACAATCCTAATATTTAGAGTTAAAAAACAATACAGTGGGATGATAAGCCTAATACAATAATAGTTACATAAATATATGTTAATGCGATAGGCCTAATGTAGTCAAAAAAAGAGTGGGTACCCATGCAAAAAATAATGCTTAAGTTAAATTAAGTTTGTATAACTCAACTGAAGGGCCAATAATGCAGTACCCCATTTGCATTGTGTAGTTATTTACCGGTACATATACTACATACAGATAACAAACTCCACGTCATCCAACCCACCATTCCGATCAAACCCACTACTCACAACCTATCCCGTGTCGACAACGTCCACATTACCCGCCTTAGAATAGGTCACACCCACCTCACTCACTCCCACCTCCTTACCGGCTCCCCCTCCCCACCCCTCTGCAACAATTGCCATTGCACCCTCACAGTCCATCACATTCTCCTTGCTTGCCCCCTGTACAACCTTCCCAGAGATAGTTTTAACCCGAGGTTTTTTTTGGAAGAGCTCGGCTATTGAGTTTTGGGCAGCGAGGAAGCCTCGCTGCCCACAACTCAATAGCCGAGCTCTTCCAAAAAAAACCTCGGGATAAAATTATTTCCTTCCTTCATCATACTTCCCTCTACAACCATATTTAGTCCTCCTTCCCCACCCATCTCTCTCTCTACATTATTTTTCCATGCATACACCTCTCTCGTTCCCAGCTTTCTGGCTTTTAGTTCTCGTGTTACTCTCAATCTCCCCTGTTTACTCTCCTTTCTACCTCTGGAATGATCTAACCTCTCAGGCACAATTTGACCCTTGCTGTTGTAGTGCCGTTAAACTCTCATCAAACAAACATATAAGCATATTAATATATCAATATTTAGCTTTTTACATATATGATAATTTTCCTGAAAGTCTTTCACATATTTGATGGAAATGTGGTCTTGCACAAAGTTCACCTGTTAAGTGAATTACTAGTGTAGGCAAAAGAAAAGCATGCATAGATGCGCTGTTTCTATGTTCATATGAATTACACATTTCATACACTATAATTTAACACACAAAACTGTGTGTACACATCTACACTATCAAGTTTCATAACGTAATTTAAGCAGTAAGAAAAATCACATTTGGATGATCATGCATATAGTCTAAGAATATGGTGTGACGAATAGACCATGTCTAGTTTTTTTATATTTAGTTATATATCACTCATCTTTATACAGAATAGCTCATTCAGCCGAAAGCTTCATGGTTAAGGTGAGGCCTTGTGAAAATGAAGTATTTAATAGCAGATATAAAATGAAACAGGAAAAGATTGGCAAAAAGACAAATACAACAAAAGTAACAAACCTTAAATTAAAATGTATGATAAAATATAAAGCATCTAAAGAAAATTTTCACTTTACAAGTTTTGATGATAGTACTATGTGAGCATAGTACTTTATTTCAATCTTATCTCCTCATGAAGCTTGATGTTTAATGTACTTTCGGTGGTGGAACACTGACAAATAGGCCTATAGCTTGGTATGGAATATAACAAAAAAAAGTATCAACTTGGTAAATACATGAGCAGGTAGTATTTGCAGTCATTCAAATCATCAATTTTGCATTGTGTAATTTCTTATAGTGCCTTCAAAACCATTCCCCTCATGTAGTCTAGCATCAATATCAAACTTTTTAAAAAGTACACAAATTCTTGGTATTTATATCTACAATTTATAGCCATCCTATACACGTACGATCTTATATCATTCAAAATAGTGTATAAAGAACCTTAATTCAGTGGCCCTTGCTTAGTTGAGAAAACCCCCACAAAGAGTATCAGTTATGATAAATCCCAGAGAAAATTCCAGCCTGAAATCAAACTCACATCTAGATTTGATATAAATCACATGCATAGCCAGATAAAGACATGAAATTTATTTGTTTATTATTTAATAAAAGGAACATTCAATCAAGTTGATATCCACCTTGATGTGGTCATATGTAATTAACTATCACTCAGTGATGCTTTTTTTTTTTTTTTGGATGGCCTAAAATCAGTGGGTTTATGGTTCAAATTAGTAGGTAGGCCTAGGTTTACTGGTTGAAAACATACCGTAGGCCATATCTGCTATTTTTTTTTTTTTTACTGATTATGGTCCCACTCGGATCTACAGCTTATATCTTTTAAGTTTGATAACATTGGATTGAAGTTTCGATTTAGACGCAATAATTAGATTACAATCACCAAAAGAGTTTTCACAGCGATTACTGACGGAATAATTGGATCCGTATTTTCATGCATGAACGCTAATACTGGCCTTGGTTAAAAACTAGTACAAAGTTGAAGTTTTTTTTACTTGCAAAACGATCTATTTTCAGTTAAAATCACAACCAACTGTGTAGATTACTCCCCACTACTTTAAAAACTATTGACTAAATTCAAGCGTTTTCTGCAAAATTAATTATGAGATAGGTCAGAATAACCCATTTTACATTGATATACCGATAATCAATCGAGCACAATATGTGTATGTACAGTTTTCCCGCACTGTGCCTACCAATTTGCAGGCGCTTGTGAAGTTCCCGGATGGTAAACAACTTTTCGATTAGGTCTATACCAGAGAGCGTGACGTCATTCGCCCTATGCTGTACTACATATAGGCCGAGAGACGAAACTTCTATACCTACAGTGTTACAAAATTGTGATACTTTTTTTAAGTCACCCACCCATGTTGATTCCAAGTGAGGGCAGTAGAGAGTCAAGCATTTCAAAAATACTACAGAAATGTGTAAATTAAATATTTTTGGGAAATTGTTGATATAAAAAAAAATTACAACCGATTTAATTTTATCATTACTTTTTTGCCCTTTTAATTCAATAAACCAATAATTTTATAAGTCATTATTATAACAACTTTGATTTTAACGTCATTCATGGATCAAGTGCGAAACAAAAAATGACAAATCATGCACACAGTGCAAGTACTTTTTGCGATACCGGTACGGTGCGATGTCAATGCGTTTATTACTCATTGTTTTACGTCTGAACATGGCAGATTGAAAGGTTAAAGCATTTCAAAGGAATTACTGCCTAACCTTATTGAAGCCATTATGCATTACGCCTAGACCCTAGCCTAGCTGGTGAAGGTCGGCCAACACCGTGGCCTATTTAATGAATAACGTTAGCGATGGGCCGGCCCTAACCTCCTGTACACTCCCGGTTCCATAGTAATTGCAGTCTGCTTGTTTTTATTTGATAAAAGCTAGGCGTACGCAGTCAGACATATGTGATCCTAGAAATTTACAATGTAATATTAACTAAAGTGGATCTAGGCCTAGTTATTGAAGCCTAGTTTAGGCTCGGGATTATCGGGTAGTATGAAAAAGGCTGAATAAGTCAAGTTGCCAACTTAACC
Source organism: Chiridota heheva (assembly GCA_020152595.1). Classification (NCBI taxonomy): domain Eukaryota; kingdom Metazoa; phylum Echinodermata; class Holothuroidea; order Apodida; family Chiridotidae; genus Chiridota; species Chiridota heheva. Next base: position 49,522 of record JAIGNY010002276.1, on the reverse strand, counting down.
TATTCAAATTCAGACCTAGCCGTTAGGCCTACAAAAAAGCTACATTCTTGTTAGTTATGGATTCGAATCATTTACCATCGTTTGGTTGTAATTTCTTTCACTTTAAACCGTTTCTGTATGCTGACATTGTAGGATTGCTGTTGTTTACTGGTCTGCGGCCTCACGAACGCCACCAGTAATGTCAAAAAGTGTATTGTGGGATATGACTAATAGCTACATTCTTGCAAGACTACATGCAAGTTAGAACTTGACTAACATTAACAAGAATTTATGCTATAATTTGCTCCAAATTAGCTGCCCAAACCTACTTAATTCGCCTGGTGATTTGTTGTGTATACTGCTTGAATTTAAACAAAACTTTGCAAAGAATTCATGGATACTGGAAATGAAATAACCCATATTTGGATATTTGTGAAGGGAACATTATTTATGCCAAACATAAGGTCAAGGCAAATAATTCACACACTAGCTCTATCTATGATACATGCAATCATTGTTACAGTTGGGCTTATTTTGTCAGGAAAAGCTATTAACTCTTATTATCAGTTTTTGTGGTTCAACCCAATGAATTGGTAGTCTGCTATACCCATCTTAAACCTATCAACTTTCTGGTGTTGAAGGGAACACATTAAACAGTTCAATAATTCAATTGTGTGTAGGGTAAAGAAAGAATAATTTGTAAATAATACAGGAAATATACATCGACTTAAATAACTGGTACAGGTTACATGAAATGGTGTGTAAATTCAGGTTTTAAAAACACAGATCAACGCATATCACTCTGCCATTCTAAAAATCATTCCTATAAATTTTCATGTACATTTATGATACCATTGTGGAGGTAACAAATTTACAAGCTCTGACATCACAATATTGATTTTCTGCAATGATCACCTGTATAAATTTAACTTTAACAACTGGTAATCAACTTTACAAACATTCCTGACAGTTTCCTTAAGAGACATCTTCTGTGGATGAACATACTGCCATAAGTCCTCCACTTATCACTACAGCTTTAGCTGAAGTGATGTTGATGTAGGTATAGATATACCACAGTATGTTATTATTTCACAATATGAGTTTTTAGGAAAGAAAAAGAAATCAACAGAATCTGAGGTTCTTCCTATGCAGTCTAACAACTATATATCCCTATGGTTGTAAAGTGTGGCCTATATACAACTGAGTTAAGCCTAGAAAAAACTGTGATTTTTCATGTCTGTTTACTGCAAATAAAAGCCTGGTTTGCTGGTTTTGATGTTGAATTTTTACTTGGGGTTTGTGTCTTTTTTTGGTTAGGCAGACAAAATGTTATGTATAAAAAGGGTACACTAAAATTAACATGTCATATCCTCATAACCTGATAATAGTACATTCCACTATGAAGAAAAATCATTATACATGTGCCTGGAGTCAGAAAACAATTGGGCAGGGTATTGTGTACTACAAAATGATATACAGGTATTCAGCTCATTAATATCTGGTACAAAATTAATTTGCATTGCAAAAATATTCGTACTCTGTAGTACAGTCAATGATTTTTAACAATTATACACCATAAAAGTTGGAATACTATTACACTGTAATAATTTGTTCATTGGATACCAAAGCAAAAACAAATGAGAGCAGAACTAAAGATGGCCTATCAATGAGAAGAGAAATTGCATGAAGCAAAATTTTCAAGTGGAGCTTTTTTATCTTCCCAACTTGAGAGCTTCAGAAATTTTGCAAACAAATTGAAAGCAACTTGAATAAGTAATACACATAGAATAAAAAATGCAGGCTGCAATACAACATATAGGCCTATTCCAAAGATTGTTATGATTATTTTTAAAGTTAAACTTTATGAATTTAGGGCTTGCAAATGGTGGTAAATGATGTTGAATAGAAAAATGTGAATGAAACTGAAAACTTAATAGTTTATTGAAAAAGAAATAAAAGTAATAAGTGAGCAATTTGATCTACTGTATCTCTACCTATCTAAACAAGTTGGCACTTAACTTACTTTTACTTTGTTTTATACACACCTGTGTGCCAGTTGCTCAGTCTGTTTAGACTTTGTTTGATGGGTGTTTTGTTGATAACCAACTATAAAACTAATTAGACATAGGCCTATATTGGTCTCATGCCCACCCCACCCTAGCTAACATTTGTAATGCTGCGTATCAAGCATAGCCTTTTTATTATGACAGACATTTACAAGTCAATACCATGGTAATGTACATAACCCTAACGTTATGCTACCAAATTGTAGGCCTAAGTTACACTAACGTTACTGTAGCCTGGCTATAAGCAACACAATGACCCATGATTACCCCGGCGACGCTTTTTGAAAGCAATCAATCGCTACATACATGTCTGAATAAAATAAGATTTGATAAGCAACTTATTCTTCTTCCTAAATAAAACTAAAATTATTGCCCATATTTGTCAGCGTTTACGTCGATCGGTTAAGGTTAAACTAACGGTGTACATACGGCGTTAGCTAGCTTGAGACTGTTCAACAACAACTGACAAAATTAGGATAGCACATTATTTTAGGTTTACCAAAATTGTTCAAGACATCTTTAGTTTTAATCATTTATTTCTTATCAGAAAGGTTGTTCGCGTAGTATTTTGCTTAAAATATACTTATCAGTTAAGACTAAGTTAGTAGGTGCGATACACGCCTGTCTACAATCTAACGCTGTGTTAAAGTATTGTCGTCCTGCATGTACTGTAAAAAGAAATCGTTGGTTTTGTGTTCTTGTTAGAAATAAAATGAACGTTAATCTTGGTTAGAAAGACAAGTTATGATTAAAACTAATATAAATATAATTAATTTTGGAAAGTAAAGAATTTCAAGTTTTATTTTTTAGGATAAATTTGCAGTTTGCCTATCTTTTTATTTACTCTAATTTTCAATGTACCGACATATCTACTTCCCTCACTTGGAACCAAAATTGGTGGGGGACGAACCAAAAAGTATCACGCACTGAGGTATAGGAGTTTCGACTCTCGGCCTTTGGCCTATACGTAGTATAGGATGAATAAGGTCACGCTATCTGGCTAGACGTCGACTGTGTTGATGCAGTGTACTGGAGTAAACTAAACGAAAGGATGCAGGACACTGATTGTAGACATTTTTTAGCAATATATTAAGATGACAGAAGCTAGTGGTGACATACCAGATAGAGACATTGAGACCAGGGAAAGGCTTGGCCATGACGTAACATGTAACTAACTTGACGACCTGGACCCTGGTGATAATAAGAGTACCAGTGACAGTACCATAACTGGGCCTACTAACGTTAGATATATTCTCGTTTACATTCACCATGTGTATAATGTTACGTATTGTTGTCAGATCTCGTTCATACTTTCAACATCCAATCTTTGTTATTATTGGTACGCACACTAGTTGTTCGATTTAGTAATGTACGCCCGCGGATTTTTTGACGCTTGGACGTTCGCAGTGTTTTCAATTAATTAGGTACAGACACGTCAACGCTTTGTACAGTGAACCATTGCGGAGAAGGATCAGTGAAATAATTTCTTAGTTTAACCAATTTACAACAGCCATTGAGGTTTAAAACGTAAGTGCCCATTAAGCTTAAGTCTTTTTGAGTATGTCCATGTTTTTTTTACATAGTAGGACGAATTTGTTAAGCTTATAATTACAAAAGGCAACAGCCACAAATTTGTCGCGGAAAGGCTTATCTTAAGCCGTGCGTCATTAATATTCGGTTACGCTATTACAGTATGTTGAGCAATGTAAACGTTTTGACTGTGTACAGCCGATGCATATGGCTACAGTACAGTCATATGTTATCCGACTATTCTCGAGGTCGGACATCTGGGAATGTTGTGGTGCACGGCGACGTAACAATGCTTTTTTGACGATCTCAAACTTCAGTCAAATGGGAAAACAAATAGTCAGTTATCATTGCAGTCAATGGAAGAAAAACCTATTTTTTGTCATTTTTCAACAAATCCTGGACAGAATTGACTTTTCTTCATATATGTTGTGTATTAGATAATAGTTTCCAACATATATGAGTACCATTATTTTTCGCTGACTGGCTGAGGCGACAAAAGTATTGATACAAAATATCCCATTGACTATAATGATACATTTCCGCTCCAACTTGGCAAAACCGTACTTAGCTCGTACACAGACGGTTACGTCGACTCCGACCTCGAGAATGGAACCACTAACTACCAGCGATCATCCATTAATGAACTGCGGATACGCCTATAGCCAATGCGATATAGTATTAAATCTACTTCTAAATCTTGTTTTAATAATGTAAAAAAGGTAGCATACAGTACAAACCTTATTGTGCAGCTTGGCCCCTAATTGAACACAACTTTCCAAGTATCACTTTGTCACTTTGTCTTACTTGACTGCGATTCCCATGGGCATAGAAACATTTTGTATTTATTTATTATTATTATTATTATTATTATTATTATTATTATTATTATTATTATTATTATTATTAGTATTATTATTATTATTATTATTATTATTATTATTATTATTATTATTATTATTATTATTATTATTATTATTATTATTATTATTATTATTATTATTATTATTATTATTATTATTATTATTATTATTATTATTATTATTATTATTATTATTATTATTATTATTATTATTATTATTATTATTATTATTATTATTATTATTATTATTATTATTATTATTATTATTATTATTATTATTATTATTATTATTATTATTATTATTATTATTATTATTATTATTATTTTTATTATTATTACTATTATTATTATTATTATTATTATTATTATTATTATTATTATTATTATTATTATTATTATTATATATTATTATTATTATTATTATTATTATTATTATTATTATTATTATTATTATTATTATTATTATTATTATTATTATTATTATTATTATTATTATTATTATTATTATTATTATTATTATTATTATTATTATTATTATTATTATTATTATTATTATTATTATTATTATTATTATTATTATTTTTTTTTTTTTTTTGGGGGGTCACAAAGATATGATACAACACTATTTCAATGGTAAAATAATTAACTTAGTTCAGGGGGCACCATGTAGGTCATTGCAACATTGGAGGGGGGGGGGGGAATGTCTACGCCTATTGCGACTCCAGTCTAGGATCGAAGAAAAATATATATACAACCTTTTTTTATTTTTTATTCTTTCTTAATCTTAAGTTACAGTGTTACAGTCTTTGATATTGAATAATGTAGCCTATAGGCCTAATAAGCCTGTTTCAACTTCCACGGTTTAATTTGTTTATTTTTAATGCCATTTGTTTTTCACAATAGGCCTACATGTACCTACTCGCTTTTGGTGCTGCACATTTGATACATACTGTACTGAGCATAAATCCCACACTGAAATCTCTTAGTACTAGGCTTACACTGAATTCTGGTTTTTGATTTATGCTGTTATAAATGATGTATATTTATATCAATTGGTACAAATGTAGTAACAGGACTGTAACATGAGGGGTATACCGTATGTAAAAAACATTCAAATGAAAATCATTAAAGTCGGAGGCGTAAATCCGTGTGAAAAAGTGGGGTGATGATTTCTGACTGATTATGTGTTGCCGAAGGCGGCATTTAGTGCTCGATATGCGGCCTGTGGTCCAAGGACCCCTGGTGGGGTCCAGGGGCGGAGGTGTGATACGGTATCCCTCCCACTAAAGCTCTTGCAAAATTCTTATTTTGAGGGCAAGAAAATGCATCCGAGCAATTTAGAAAGAGGTGTATTTCACCTTTAGGGTAAGATATAGGCCTCAGCCAAACCAATTGTAAATACCAACCAGCAAATGTAATTTATCACTTAATTTCAAAGTACCATCAGCCCAACAAGTGGGGGGTGATAGTATGGATCATCCCCCTTTGTCAAAAAGTGGGATATATATCCCCCCTTCCTCCCCCCCCCACATGATTAAAATTTTGCCATAGGGATTATTACATTTTTTTGACTTATTTCTATAACCATATTCAAAAATCTTAAGTAATCTTAAAAATTGTGTTAATCAATTTCAGGCAGTGCTTTTTCTTAAAACTCCTTCTTTAACTACATTGATTGTCTAAGTTAAAAGGAGCTTAATTGGAGTCTGTTATTTTAATAATTACAAATATACTTATTATTATATAATAACATTATTACATAACATTGCATAAGACATTTCAGCTGCCTTACCCTGTTAATCTGTGAAATTCATCATTTTCAAAGTGATTATTCTGCATTTGACCGTTTAAGGGGTAAAAACCTATATTTTGAATATATACAGTGAATGTTAAGATATGTCAATAGAACTTTGATTAGAAATAAATGACATTTGTTTTTCTTTGTCTCTATTAGAGAGAGTAACACCGGAGATACGTGCAATGCTTGAGTCATATTGTTTCAAAGGCATGCAAAGGTACCATTCACCGGAAGAGAAGAAGAAAGTGTTGGAAGTGTCCAGAGAAAGTGGACTACCTGTAAAGACAGTGAAGGTTTGTAGTGATTTGTATCTTATACTATCATATTGACTACAAAAATAAGAAAGTCCAATTTATTTTGGTCTTTTAGTACATTACTAAAATGAACCACATATAGTCTGAGGGATGTTTGCACATCTTCCAAGTCTGCTGTGATGTAATTATATTACTTATACTTGTGGTAAAGCCACAAGAAAGAAGAACAAAAAGGGTGTTGATGTTAGAAAGTGAACAATCAGCTCCTGATTTTATTGAAATAAGAAATGTCAATTCACAATCTTGTGAATTTCAAGAATTGATTTGAAATGCAGTTCACATAGAATAATCTTTGCCAAAACAAAACAAGACACTTTTGTTATTAGGCAATGTCTACCAAGACACTTGATGAGGTCACTCAATGGCATCCTTTTATTTTCTGGAACAATAGTTTGATTGTGATACTGTTTGTGTTTCCATGCAAATTGTGGTCAGGTCAGGGCCCTGGTCAGGTTGAAGTCTGCAGTGATTATATAGTTGATTAAAATGGTTTCTTAAAACACTTGCACCTATGTGCATCAACTTAAGGTTATATTGAGCCCCATTTAGAGTAACAAGCTGTTTCAGTTTCATATTTAATTGCTGATTTAATTATAATTAAACTTAAATAGATGGTGTGGTAATTACTTGATAGCTAGTGTGGTAATTACTTGATAGATCGTGTGGTAATTACTTGATAGCTGGTGTGGTAGTTACTTGATAGCAGGTGTTGTGATTACTTGCAGACAGCTCAAACTTGTATTTGTATATATTCCTCAAAGTCACCTACTTTTGATATTCACTTTTTTATATCACTGGGGCTATGGTCAAGGTTGAAGCAATGGTCTGGCCATGGTAATTGCTATCTTCTCATATGTACTTTATCATTGTTGAAATATATTCTTATAGGTATAGGAGGGGTATGTAAGGGGGACTTCAGACATTTTTTTTGAGGGGTGAAATATATATCAGTCCCTCCCCCTGGGACAGCCAGAAAAGAGGGGCACCTCTTAGTAAACAATAATTTGCACTGGACCCAGTTGAGATTAGGCCTATCTTATCTCAACTGGTAGGGGGAGGGCTGAACTCTCTTTGCCTGATAAACATTTCTTAACAGAATTTTTCGGGCTGACCATATTTTTACCGGTTTTCTCAAGGGTTTGAAATAATGGAAATTCTTTTGGAAAAGAAATCAATTTTTGTGTGGAAAATAACCAACTTTTTTTTTTGGGGGGAGGGGGAACTTATTTACCATATTTTAAAGATAATTAACATTAAGAGATGCTCAATAACCCATACATGCTATACTTTAACAGTTGTCTGCCCAAATAATCGATATTCATCAAAAGGGGAGTATTTATCAATAGGTGAACCAAACCAACCCCCACCCCCTCCTGACATTTATGGTGTTCTCACAATGAAAAGTAATTTTGTATCATTAACTTTTTTTTTACTTTTTTTTATTTTCAGAATTGGATTAATAACAAAAAGATGCAGCTTGCAACGAAAGAAATGGGTATCAAACGAAAGAAGATGTCCTTGCACTCAAGAAAGAAAAGCGCCTATGGTTGCTTCATATGGGAGAATACCTAAGGGAGCACCTTAATGATGGTATGCAGCTGAATTTGTGTTTATATTTAACTGTAGGAGCAGTCACAAGCCTGGACAAAAAGCATAAACAAATGATACAAAAAAATAATATGAATAGTGTTAACAATAACGATTATAGGTATAACATTTATAATCACCACAAGCTTAAAATGCTCTCCTTGATGCTATAACTTTCATAGTTTGGAATAATTACAAACATTACTAAATCAAACTTATGATTTTGATGTATTTTGAAAAATGTCGGATATTTTAATTACTTCCTAAATCATTTTGAAAAGTACTGTAAGATACTTGAAAAACATGATCTAATACTATTTCAAGTCTAATATATGCTGAGCACTACCAGTATAGAGAAAGGAAAAAGAAGTTTGTGGGAATAAAGCTTATTTGGGATCAGTGAGGTGAACCAAAGAAGCTAGTGTAGATGCTGTCCTATGTGTTTGCATTGTAATATAATCTGAAGAACTGTTTAATACACCATGGAGTTTATAGCTCTATCAGATATCTTGACTGCGTCAAGAATTGGACTGGACAGAAAGTGGATTAAATGGGGACTGAGCCTTTTAATAGTTGGACATTCTAATAGGGCCTCATATGACCACAACCAGCCTTCCCTTTGCAAATAAAGGTTTGGTGCATTGCCGTAGCTAAGTCAACTTTTTGTGGGAGTTAGGGGAAAATGTTGATTGCAGTTAATGTATGTTGCCGGTAAATTTCTGAAAAATTTGGCACCCCACGCCCCTTCCCACCCCCCCCCCCTTCCTCCACTCCTTTCTGCTAAATAATGTCCTGTTTTGCTGTAGTTAGCTGAAGACAAAACAAAACCCTCCCAAGTATTGTTTAGTTTTAATCTTGATGTTCACCCACTTTTTTAAACATTTTGATCAAAGCCAGCTCCTGTATATTTGTAATTAGTTTGACAAAGGATTTTAAAGGAAAAAAAATAGATAATAAAATGAGGAACATTCCTGTGGGTATTGCAGAACATTCCTGTGGGTATTGCAGAACATTCCTGTGGGTTTTGCAGAACATTCCTGTGGGTATTGCAAAAATTAAAAAAAAACAAGGTCTAAAAATTGAAAGTATTGTAAATTGGTTAATTTTTAAAGGACTTAATGGCAATCTTGATAATTTTGGTGTTTGTGCTTTTGATTTTGCTGTCGTTTTTCATGGTTTATACCATAAAATTTGAAATGAAATATCCTAAGTAATTTGTCTCAAGATATCCATATTGCTTTGATATTAATGTAAACAAGACGATTTTAGAAGGAAAGCTCTACTTTTATTTACATTTTTTGCATGAGTGCATAAAATATAAAACATACATAATCTATAGCTGGTAATTCATGAAGTCAGTGCTATTGCATCTATTTTGCATTAACTTTAACTTAACTAGATTACCTCTTTTCGAGAGCGACGTGACAACTGCTTCTATTCTCTTAAATTATTTTAGCTCCATTTTCTCTCCAATTTGCACCATTTTGTTTTATAACTTCATTTTCGGATTTTCTTCTCGGTGGATGGGCTTTTATTCTCGGTGAGATCGTTTCTTTTCTTTTTTTCTATTATATTTTCCCTCGTTCTGTCCCGACTTTTCACGCCCTTCGTTACAATACAGCGGTCCCTATATAGTGGTTCCGCGATTTGTTTTCTAGCTGCCTCGGGTCTCTCGGCCCTTGGTTTTTTTTTCCTTTCATAATGACGAAGCGCCTATGCAGTGACCTTGACCCCCCCTCCCCTCCCCGTGACCCACCTGCTACCATCATTGACCACTCTGCAACCCCAATCCCAAAAATCCTTATAATCCATGCCACCAACAAGCAGGAAAGCTTTAAAAAAGTTTCTCCTTTCCTCATCCATAAAGCCCTCTTTGGCCTTGTCGGTACCCTCCCCAAAGTCTCTACCCTTAGATCCGGTGATCTCCTGGTGCACTGCACCAGGGACACACAAGCCACCACCCTCCTTTCCACCAAAACCCTATCCAACTCTGGTATCGACATCACAGTCACCCCCCATCGTTCCCTAAACTCCAGCAAAGGCGTCATACGCACCCGCGATCTTGCGTACATGACCGATGACGACCTCCAAGAAGAACCAGCTAACCAACATGTAACTGAAGCCCGTCGTCTTGTTCTATAGAGAGACGGAGCCGAAACTCCCACCAACACCATATTTCTTACCTTCGCAACACCAACTCTCCCCTCCCACATCATTGCCGGCTACCTGAGAATCCAGGTCACCCCTTACATTCCTAACCCTTTACGTTGCTATAATTGTCAGAGGTATGGCCACGGGAAAAACTCCTGCCACAGCCAAGCGCGCTGTGTGCACAAATTGTGACGGTAAACACCCAGCAAACCATCCCTCCTTCTCGAAAGACTGTCCCACCTGGCTTCAGGAAAAACAAATAACAAAACTTAAAACCCTTAACCCCAACATAACCTACCCTGAGGCCAGGAAACAATTCCTCGCTTCTCTTAACTCCAAGCCTTCTTATTCAAACGTAGTCTCCTCTAACTCTAATTCCGCCCCCCCAAACACAACTAACACAACAAAAACTAACTCCCATGCCCAAACCGACCTCACCTGGCTCTTCTTACCTAGTCCTAAGCCCATCACCATTTCCAACAACCCAATCACACCCAATACCCACACCACCTCCACTACCACTTCTCCCCTCAACCTCCCTTCCTACTCTAAAGCCCCTACCGCCCCCTACACCAACACCACTAATACCTTCATACATCAAGCTAAAACCAGCCAAGCAAACAATCAACAAACCAACAAATCAACCAACAAACAACCAACCAAAAAACAACCAATCAACAAACAACCAATCAACAAACAACCAATCAACAAACAACCCACCTCCCAAACCCACACTGAAGAGAGTATGGATTGTTCGATTACCGAACACACCGATCATACTTCTCGTCCAATTTTCAAAAACAATCGCTCCCAAAGAAACAGATCCAAAGAAAAAACAAGCCCACTCAGACCCAGCAGATCTTCCTCCTGATAACCCCCCGCCTCCTTTATGGCATACACCACAAACAATTACAATAACACCCACAACATCATACAATGGAACATTAGGAGCCTAAAGGCCAATTCTGAAGAAATCGACCTTCTGGCCTCCACCTTCAACCCGGTCGTCTTCTGCCTACAAGAAACTTTCTTGAAAACCACCGACCATTACTCCCTTAACAACTTTGCTTGCTATCACAAACATCAAGTGGATGCTGACAGGGCCTGTGGTGGCGTCTCCATTCTCGTTAGACACGATATCCCACACAGCCCTGTTCGTGTGCACACCGACCTTCAGGCCATCTGTATTTCTATCTCCCTCCACAAAACTTTCACTCTCTGCAATATCTATCTCCCTCCCAACACCAACATTCAACCAACCAGCCTTAACAACCTCATCTCTCAGCTTCCCACCCCCTTCATCCTTCTTGGTGACTTCAACGCTCACAACCCTCTGTGGGGCTCTAATACCACCACCCCTAGAGGCAAGTTCATCGAAAACGCTCTCCGTCAGCACAGCCTGTCCTTACTGAACACTAACTCCCGACCTACCTTCATCCTGCCACAGGCTCTCTCACCTGTATTGACCTGTCTATCTGTTCCCCTAACCTCCTCCCTGATTTTAGTTGGAGAGTCACTGCTGACCTCTGTGGTAGTGATCATTACCCTCTTCTTATACACTCCAATCTTCAAATCCCCACTGAGCACACCCCAAATTGGAACCTCGACAAGGCTGACTGGTCCCTTTTTGAAACCCTCTGTGACTCACACCTCTCCCCCCATCTTCTCGAGGATGAGGATCCCATGTCTAACTTCAGTAATATCCTTATCAACATCGCCACCTGCTCAATTCCCAAAACCTCCAAACCCCCAAATCATCCCCCCAACCCCTGGTTCTCGGATGACTGCAAAACCGCCATCAAGAAGAGGAAAAGAGCCCTCAGGAACTTTAAAACTAACCCGACCACCCATAACCTTAACCTCTTTAGCATCAGCCGTGCCAAGGCCAGACGCACTATCAAGGACAGTAAAACCAACACTTGGAACAACTTTATTTTTTCTCTCACCACCAACACCCCCACTAAGAAGATTTGGAGAATGGTTAACAGCTTCCACGGCAGAGTTGGCAAATCTCCCATCTCCCATCTCTCTTGGAATGGAGACCTTCTCACCGCAAAAAAGGACATCGTTGACCACCTCGCCGCCTCTTTCAGCAACATCTCGTCCTCGACCAACTACTCCAATGCTTTCAAAATCAAAAAAGCTTGCGATGAAGCCCGGAGAATCACTTTTCCCTCTGACAACTCCGAAAGCTACAACACCCCTCTCACCCTTTCTGAATTAAACCAAGCCATCAACGACGCTGGCTGCACCTCCAAGGGCCCAGATAACATCCCCTATCAGTTTCTGAAACACCTCCCCATCAAGGCCACCACTACCCTACTCACCATCTTCAACCACATTTGGTCCTCACACTCCTTCCCCTATCTGGAGGACAGCTATTGTCATCCCGTCCGTAAACCGGGAAGGATAGCACCGACCCCACCAGCTACCGACCCATCGCCCTTACTTGCTGTCTCTGTAAAATTATGGAAAAGATCATTAATCAGAGACTAAACTGGTTCCTCGAGACCAACAGAATCCTCTCTCCTCACCAAAGCGGCTTCCAAAACGCGTCGCAATACCTAGACCAGTTAATTACGCTCGACACCGCTATCCGGGGATCCTTTGCAAAAAGGAACACCTCATTGCCATATTTTTTGACCTCGAGAAAGCTTTCGACACTACTTGGAAATACGGCATTACCGGAAACTTCACACCATTGGCCTCAGAGGCCACCTCCCCATCTTTATTCAAAACTTCCTCTCACCCAGGCAGTTCCAAGTTCGTATTGGCCACACCCTCTCCAAGCCGTACCCCCAAGAAGAGGGCGTCCCCAAGGCAGCATCCTCTCCCCACTCTCTTCAACCTGAGCATTAATGACATCGGGAATGACCTTGGCCCCAGCATCAAACGTACCCTCTCGTGGATGACTTCACCATCTTCTACTCCTCCCCTAGCTTTCCTATTGTTGAAAATAGGCTCCAAACCAGCCTCAATCAGCTGCAAGTCTGGAGCAACAATAACGGTTTTAAATTCTCCAAAGACAAGACAGTCTGCATGCACTTTTGTCATTTCAACAACCTCCACCCCAACCCGAACTTTGTGCTCAATGGGAATCGCATCCCTAAAGTTGAAAACACAAAGTTCCTTGGTCTAACTCTAGACCCCAAGCTCACCTACAAGCCACACATCACCAACCTGAAACTAAAATGCAATAGCTCCCTCAACCTCCTCCGACTGCTCTCCAACACTACTTGGGAGCGAACCGCTATGCTCTCCTCAAAATTTTCAGGCTCACCATTCGTGCCAAGCTTGACTATGGCAATATTGTTTACTGTGTCGCTCACAACTCATACCTCAACCACATTAACACCATCCAAAATGAAGCCCTCAGGCTTTGTCTAGGAGCCTACAGGACCTCCCCAATCACTAGCCTTCATGTTGAAGCCAACGAACCCCCCTTTCTACTTAGATGTAAAAAGCTTAGCCTCTCCTATGCTTTTAGAGTCCTCACCAACACCCAGAACCCTGTTTACAACCTCATTAGGTACCCCAATTTCTCCTCCCTCTTTGATAGGACTAAAACCCTATCGCCTCCCTTCAGCTTACGCATTAAATCAGACCTCTTTCAACTTGGCATCAACCCCGCCACTCTCGGCACCTACTCCTGGCCCACCTTTCCGCCTTGGGCCACCCCCCTTCCTTCTGTCCACCTAGACCTCTCCACTTATAACAAAACTCAAACTCACCCTAATCTCTTCATCAATCTCCACAACCAAATCAAAGACCAACTCTCAAATTACACCTCCATCTATACTGATGGCTCCAAGGAAGGCAACAAGACAGCTGCTGCTGCCATCATCCAAGACATCACCCTCAGTAGCAGACTTCCTGACCACTCATCCATCTTTTCAGCCGAGGCTAAGGCCATTCTCCTCGCCCTCAACTTTATTGAGTACTCTCCTCTTAGTCACTTTGCCATTTTCTCTGACTCAAAGGCTGTTCTTACTTTATTACTCAATCTTAAATGGGATAACCTCACCTGCCACCTCCTCATCCGGAAACTCTTTTCTCCCACCCTCTGCAGGAAAAGTGTTCTTTTCTTCTGGATACCCAGCCATGTTGGCATCCCTGGCAATGACAGGGCTGATACAGTCGCTAAGCTTGCCCTCAACCTCCTCCCTTCCCCTTTTCCCAAAACCCTCTCTGACATCAAACCGCTTATCGCTTCTCTTGTTCGTGACCGCTGGCAAACCTTATGGAACTTCCAAATTGATAACAAACTCCATGTTATCCAGCCCACAATCCCGATCAAATCCACCATCAACAACCTTTCTCGTATCGACAACGTTCATATTACCCGTCTTAGAATTGGTCACACCCACCTCACTCCTCCCACCTCCTTATTGGTTCCCCCAACCCCTCTGTGAACAATTGCCACTGCATCCTCACAATCCAACACGTTCTCCTTGCTTGCCCCTGTACAACCTTCCCAGAGCTTCCCTGCTCCCCACAACTCTATTGCTGAGTTCTTCCAAAAAAATTCCCAGAGCTTCCTTCAGCATGCATCCCTGTACAACCTTCCCAGAGCTTCCCTCGCTCCCCACAACTCTATTGCTGAGTTCTTCCAAAAAAATCCTCCAGATAAAATAGTCTCCTTCCTTCAGCATGCATCCCTCTACAACCATATTTAATTCTCCTCTTCCACCCCCTCTCCACTTTGTTTTTGTTTTACCCATGCACCTCCTCTCTCGATCACAGCTTTCTGGCTTTTGTTCTTGAATTTCTCTCATTCTTCCCCTGGTCTCTTTCCTTACTACCTCTAAAATGATCTGACCTCTCAGGCACAATTTGACCTTCGTTGTCGTGGTGCCGTTAAGACCTCATCAAACAAACAAACAAACAAGCATTAACTTTCATCTAATTCTTTCTTCCTCTTCATGCAACAACTTGCCACAGTAATTTCTGTATTCATTTTTAATTTAACATTTCATTATCATTTATAAATTCAACCTTGTTTCATGAATTTCTTCCAAATGTGAAACCAAACATAGTTATGACCTAACTATTTTAAACCAAAAAATAAAGGTTAATGGACAAGTAGAGGCAACAGTATGCTAATTTAAAAGTTTGTTGCTGACTATTAAACCCTCAATCCAATGCTCATTTTGATATGTCAGGAGGTGGGGGTGGGGATCCCAAATATTACAGCATACCTTTTGTTATGCTGCTGAATACTTCCCAATAATGTATTAAAAGTAAAATTGCAAGATATAAACCACTGTTATATTAACATTTTAAAAAAGCTTAAAAGTTATTCCTATTATTGCCCTTTAAACTCTTGAGTCTCGAACTTCTGTGATGGGAAAGTTAGTCTTAAAGTTTAGACTTCAGGAGCATAATTGCAAGATGATGTATAAATCAAGAATTTAACAAAGAATAGTTGAGTCACATGGCTTGTTGGGAGATTATCCTTTCTTGGCATTTTAAATAGTTGCCAATATAAGTTATTATGCTTATGACTTGCTTTGCAATATGAGCTTGTGAAATGGAGAATATCATTGACATTAATAAGGGCTTAAAATAATAATAATAATAATAATAATAATAATAATAATAATAATAATAATAATAATAATAATAATAGTAATAATAATAATAGTAATAATATGGTATGTGCATTGGTTTTCAAACAAATATCTGTGTTATTCCCCCTAATTACAACTTCATCATTTCAATTGCAGATTCCACAAATAAAACAAAAGTCATGAGTGATGGACACAAACTTGGCAGAAATAAATTTAGAAAAAAGGAAACAGACTATAAAATATCAAGCAAAGGCAGATGAGGTTAGCGCTGAACCATGTACTCGATCCTCTGCAAACACAAGAGGAGCAGAGAATCAGAAAACAGCTTTGTCAAGAGATAGTGTAAATGGTAAGTATTTCCATTTTACTAAACCAAATTTGCCTTGGTTAATGTTGTATACAGTTAATAACCAAGAAAACCTCAATAGGACTCAATTATGTATGGACATAATGAAAAGAATGGTATCATAGAATTACTATTTCTTATTTTTGAAAATGAATCACCCCAAGTATTTTCATAACCAGACATGGATATTAACAGACACAAAAGGCCCCCCATAATTTTTGATGACAAATGTACAATATAATAATGTAATTATTTAAATCAACCATGAAAAATTAGTAAATAGAATAACTGTTTTTTTAAAGACAATTGCTCGCTTCAAGAAATTTAATTTAAATTCAAAACACTAATTTTCTTATTGGTATTCTGTTAACCAATCACCGATCACGCACACGTTAATAACATACCTAGTGTCGATTTAATTAAAATTTCACTCGATTGTGTGTGGTTCAAGTCTCGCTGTAGGAAGCAGCTGATTGTGACGTCAGGCAAAGCATGGCCTGATTTATCCGCATTGTTTTTATGAATTTCTTGAGCCAAGCGATTTCTTTCAAGTGTTACAGTAATGCAAATTCAAGTCTGTTATTACAATGGCCAATAAAAATCACCTTATAATGATAATCTTTGACCAGAAATATTTGCAATGAATAAAAAAAAAAAGGTTTACTATGATTGAGTTTTTATGTGTTTGATAGGCTAAATGAAGAAATATAATACGAAAAACTTGATGTTTTTACAAGTGACTCAACTTGAGGATCAGTTTGGCATGGAAACGTTGTTTGTGGCCCTTGATAAAAAAAGATGGGGATGTTTACAGCACAGGGTCAGATGTTGGCCAAAAATTCTTGGTGAAGGAGGAAGTTATCGGAAAGTTAAACAAGGATGTTATTGGTAATATTTTAATTATACAAATAAACCTTTTTATTCCAATTGTATGAAATAATCATTGTTTGGGCATTCTTTCTAACATTTTTTTAGCTCAGTGAAGTTAGGTTATAAAATGGGAATTTTCTGTCAACTTTCGTCTTCCATTTTTGAAATGTATCTAGTCAGGGGTTTTTAACCAAAGGCTTCTGCAATTTGGCAATTCTTGAAGAGCATGACAATCTCCACACGGGGTGGGGTGTCTTCAGGTTTTCATTTACTGTTGTATACCTGAAGTAGAGCAATTTTTATTTTTATGAAAATCTGCAGTCTGCAGTCAGATCTGAAAAAAAGTTGTGCTGATATGTAAATAATTGTATTCACACCAGGGAAATGATAAGACACCAAGGAGGTACCACTTTATTCATACTACAAAGCACATATCCTCTGTTGTATGGACAGCATGGAATACCGTCACCGTTAATCACCCTCGCTCATAATCTCTGTCTGATTGACTTAACTCACTGTTTCAATGTAAAGTAAATTTGTAAACTTTTAAAAGTTTTTGCAGCTCCTCCCCCTCCCCCCCTAAAAAAAACGTATTGATTTATGAAACGTTTTTACTTTTAAGTTCAAATTCCAAATTAAAGTACTGTAAACTTCTCCCCCTCCCCCCCCCCTCAAGTTTCTGTAGTGAAAGTGAACAATTTAGTGTTTTTACATGAAACATCAAATTATGAATGTGCGTTGGGTGTTTATAATCATTAATGTGCCTGGTGTTTATAATCATTAATGTGCGTGGTGTTTATAATCATTAATGTGCGTGGTGTTTATAATCCGACCCCTCCAGCTACCGCCCCATCGCCCTAACCTGCTGTCTCTGTAAAATTATGGAAAGGATTATTAATCAGAGACTAAACTGGTTTCTTGAGACCACAGAATCCTCTTTCCTGACCAAAGCAGCTTCCGAAAACGTCGCAATAGCCTAGACCAGTTAATTACGCTCGACACCGCTATCTAGGAATCCTTTGCAAAAAAAGAAGCACCTCATTGCCATATTTTTTGACCTTGAGAAAGCTTTCGACACTACGTGGAAATACGGCATTACCCGCAAACTTCACACCATCGGCCTTAGAGGCCATCTCCCCATCTTTATTCAAAACTTCCTCTCATCCAGGCGGTTCTAAGTTCGTATTGGCCACACCCTCTCCAACCCGTACACCCAAGAAGAGGGTGTCCCCCAAGGTAGCATCCTCTCTCCCACTCTCTTCAACCTGAGCATCAATGACATCGCGGATAACCTTGGCTCCAACATCAAACGTACCTTATATATGGATGACTTCACAATCTTCTACTCCTCCCCGAGCTTTCCTATTGTTGAAAGTAGGCTCCAAACCAGCCTCGACCTGCTGCAAGACTGGAGCAAGAAAAACGGTTTTAAGTTCTTCAAAGACAAGACAGTCTGCATGCACTTTTGTCATTTCAACAACCTCCACCCCAACCCGAACTTTGTGCTCAATGGTAATTGCATCCCAAAAGTTGAACACACAAAGTTTCTGGGTCTAACTCTAGACCCTAAGCTTACCTACAAGCAAGACATCACCAACCTGAAACTGAAATGCAACAGCTCCCTCAACATCCTCAGACTCCTCTCCAACACCACTTGGGGTGCAAAGAGCTTTGCTCTCCTAAAATTTTCAGGCTCACTATTCGTGCCAAGCTTGACTACGGCAATATTGTCTACTGTGTCGCTCACAACTCATACCTCAACCACATCATCACCATCCAAAATGAAGCCCTCAGGCTTTGTCTAGGTGCTTACAGGACCTCCCCAATTACCAGCCTTCATGTTGAAGCCAACGAACCCCCCTTTCTACTTAGATGTAGAAAGCTTAGCCTATCCTATGCTTTTAGGGTCCTCACCAACACCCAGAACCCTGTTTACAACCTCATTAGGTACCCCAATTTATCCACCCTCTTTGATAGGACTAAAACCCTATCCCCTCCTTTCAGCTTACGCATTAAATCAGACCTCTTCCATCTCGGCATCAACCCCACCACTCTCGGCACCTTCTCCTGGCCCACTTTTCCTCCTTGGGCCACCCCCCTCCCTTCTGTCCACCTGGGCCTCTCCACTCATCACAAAGCTCAAACCCATCCTAACCTCTTCATCAGTCTCCACAACCAAGTCAAAGACCAACTCTCAAATTACACCTCCATCTATACTGATGGGTTCAAGGAGGGCAACAAGACAGCTGCTGCTGCGGTCATCCAAGACATCACCCTCAGTAGCAGACTTCCCGACTACTCATCCATCTTTTCAGCGGAGGCTAAGGCCATTCTCCTTGCCCTCAACTTTATTGAGTACTCCCCGCTCAGCCACTTTGTTATTTTCTCCGACTCAAAGACTGTTCTTACTTCTTTACTCAATCTTAAATGGGATAACCTCACATGCCACCTCCTCCTCCGCAAACTCCTTTCTCCCACCCTCTGCAGGAAAAGTATTCTTTTCTTCTAGATACCCAGCCATGTTGGCATCCCGGGTAATGACAGGGCTGATGCAGCCGCTAAGCTTGCCCTCACCCTCCTCCCTGCCCTTTTCCCCAAAACCCTCTCTGACATCAAACCGCTTATCACTTCTCTTGTTCAGGACCGCTGGCAAACCTCATGGAAGTCCCAAATTGATAACAAACTCCATGTCATCCAGCCTACAATTCCGATCAAAGCCACCATCAACAACCTCTCGTATTGACAACGCTCATATTACCCGTCTTAGAATTGGTCACACTCATCTCACCCACTCCCACCTCCTTATTGGCTCCCCCCCAACCCCTCTGCAACAATTGCCATTGCACCCTCACAATCCATCACGTTTTCCTTGCTTGCCCCCTGTACAACCTTCCAAGAGCTTCCCTCGCTCCCTACAACTCAATTGCTGAGTACTTTCAGAAAAATCCTCCAGATAAAATTATCTCCTTCCTTCATCATGCCTCCCTCTACGACCATATTTAATTCTCCTCTTCCACCCCCTCTTTACTTTGTTTTTTGTTTCAAGCATGCACCTCCCCTCACGATCACAGCTTTCTGACCTTTTGTCCTTAAATTTCTTTCGTTCTCCCCCTGTTTCCTTTACTTCCTACCTCTAGAATGATCTGACCTCTCAGGCACAATTTGACCTTAGTTGTTGTGGTGCCGTTAAGCCATCATCAAACAAACAAACAAACATATAATCATTATTTGCGTGGTGTTTGTAATCATAAATGTGCGTGGTATTTATAATCATTGTGCGTTGTGGTTTATATTCATTAATGTGCCTGGTGTTTATAATCATCAATGTGCATGGTGTTTATAATCATTGTGTATTGTGGTTTATAATCATTAATTGCGTGGTGTTTATAGTCATTATTGTGCGTGGTGTTTATAATCATTGTGTATTGTGGTTTATAATCATTAATGTGCCTGGTGTGTATAATCATTGAGCGTTGTGATTTATAATCATTTATGTGTGTGGTGTTTATAATCATTAATGTGCGTGGTGTTTATAATTATTGTGCGTTGTGGTTTATAATCATTAATGTGCGTTGTAATTAATAATCATTAATGTGCGTGGTGTTTATAATCATTAATGTGCATGGTGTTTATAAACATTGTGCGTTGTGGTTTATGATTATTAATGTGCGGTGTTTTTACTGAAAACTATAGGAAGCATGGACATACTTTCATAGTGCATCTGTGTAAGGCTTCATAAAGTTCCTTGAATGCACCCAAATTATTGTATGATAAACACTTACACTTTTATGTTTATTTGCTCTGCACCATTAGATCCAAACAGAGTTGTTTCTCCCATACAGGTGGACAAAATCTCAACTCAACTTCAAATTCTCAAAACCGTACAACATTGATGGGCCAAGTGCAAGACTTATTCAACAAAAAGTATTGTAAGTTACATGTTCATAATGATAGAAAGAAAAATGAAAGTTATTATTTAAGATGATCAATTAAGGAACAAGAAAGCAATCCATGGAGTTGCTGATCTCATCACCTAAAGCATACAGCATTGTGGGGAAAAAAGCTAACAGGGTCACTATAGCTCTGTGACTTGTGACCTCATATTCTACGAGACACAAGTTCATGTGCATAGGTAGCATGGTACAACATAAGGTTGGTATAGGTCTTGCCACTTTTGCAGTTTAAAGATTCCATTCCAAAAATATGGGGGAAAATGACTTCAGGCGGTCACTAGTGCTGTGGTATTTGACCACTTGACCCCAGATTTACAGGACACAAGTTCATGTACCAAGGTATCACGGTACAACCAAGGGTTTGTACAGATATTGCCCTCTTAGAGTTGAAAGGGGTACTGAATTGTACAAATTGCCACATAATTACCCCCTAAAACTGTATATTTGACCTTTGACTCTAACCACCAAAATAACATCTGATTGTTTTTGCATTTATCTTACCCAACTATATGACATCACCCATGCTCAAATCACTCTTACAATTACACAAAACTATGAGAGGGAGAGGGGGGGGGGGGGAAGGTCAGAAGGGGTCACTAGCTCTTTGACCTTTGAATTTTTGACCCCAGAGCTCATGGGACACAAGTTCATGTACTACAGTATCATGATGCAAACGTAGGATTGGTATAGATCTTGCACTTTCAAAATTTGAAGTGGCACAAAAATATACAAATTAGTACATGATCACCCCCTAAAATCACATATTTGACCGCTGACCATTGGCCCTAATCACTGAAACAACCTTTTTTCACATTCATCGTACCCTACTGTATGTCACCATTCATGCTCATGTCACACTTACCATTCCATAACTATAGGGAGAAATGGTGAAAAGTGCTAAATTAGCTCTGTGACCTTTGATCTTTTGACCCCTGCAGAGTCTGCAGGACACACATTCATGTACCAAGGTATCATGGTACAACATAGGGTTGGTATAGATCTTGTACTTTTTGAGTTTAAAATGGCACAATATTTTGCTTAAAAAGCACTTATTTGACCTTTCACCCATGACCTATTGACCTCCAATTATTTTTAATGTCAAAACCTACACACCTATTCAATTTGTAAAGATACTGTACCAAGTAATTCATTCAAAAGATGCAAACTTTTTTCATTTGACCTGTGACCTTTGACCGTTGTACTCAAAACATTGGAGACAAAAGTTCCGGGCCAAGGGTACCCTTCCACCAATTCTAGTCACATGTATTTCCCAGTTAGGAAGTACAATTGAGAATTATTTTTTTAAATACTTATATATGTATATAACACCCCATCTTTCCTAAGCACTCATCTATGAACCCCACAAGTTTAGCTTTATAGGGAAATAAACCCCTAATAACACCCCATCCTTCCTTAGCACTCATCTATGAACCCCACAAGTTTAGCTTTATGGGGGAATACACCCCTAATAACACCCCATCCTTCCTAAGCACTCATCTATGAACCCCACAAGTTTAGCTTTATAGGGGAATAAACCCCTAATAACACCCCATCTTTCCTAAGCACTCATCTATGAACCCCACAAGTTTAGCTTTATAGGGGAATACACCCCTAATAACACCCCATCCTTCCTAAGCACTCATCTATGAACCCCACAAGTTTAGCTTTATAGGGGAATAAACCCCTAATAACACCCCATCCTTCCTAAGCACTCATCTATGAACCCCACAAGTTTAGCTTTATAGGGAATACACCCCTAATAACACCCCATCCTTCCTAAGCACTCATCTATGAACCCCACAAGTTTAGCTTTATAGGGGAATAAACCCCTAATAACACCCCATCCTTCCTAAGCACTCATCTATGAACCCCACAAGTTTAGCTTTATAGGACCCCATCAAGTTTATGAACCCCACAAGTTTAGCTTTTATAGGGGAATAAACCCTAATAACACCCCATCTTCCTAAGCACTCATCTATGAACCCCACAAGTTTAGCTTTATAGGGGAATAAACCCCTAATAACACCCCATCTTTCCTAAGCACTCATCTATGAACCCCACAAGTTTAGCTTTATAGGGAATAAACCCTAATAACACCCCATCCTTCCTAAGCACTCATCTATGAACCCCACAAGTTTAGCTTTATAGGGGAATAAACCCCTAATAACACCCCATCCTTCCTAAGCACTCATCTATGAACCCCACAAGTTTAGCTTTATAGGGGAATAAACCCCTAATAACACCCCGTCCTTCCTAAGCACTCATCTATGAACCCCACAAGTTTAGCTTTATAGGGGAATAAACCCCTAATAACACCCCATCCTTCCTAAGCATTTATCTATGAACCCCACAAGTTTAGCCTTATAGGGGAATAAACCCCTAATAACACCCCATCTTTCCTAAGCACTCATCTATGAACCCCACAAGTTTAGCTTTATAGGGGAATAAACCCCTAATAACACCCCATGCTTCCTAAGCACTCGTCTATGAACCCCACAAGTTTAGCTTTATAGGGGAATAGACCCTAATAACACCCCATCTTTCCTAAGCACTCATCTATGAACCCCACAAGTTTGCCTTAATTTTCTCAATTTTCAAAGGAATTATCATTTTTTCCTGTTAATAAATAGTAGAACCCAAATGCTTATGTATAAAGATTTCGACATGAGAAATTAACACGATCTTATTTTCATCAATCAAATTTTGGATCTTACGGTGATGACTGTCAGCCATTTTGTGGCCTCAAAAACCAGAAGAGCTTCCAGGTTCTTTACCCTGGACCTCTCTAAGAGCTTTGCAATAAAATGCCTCACCATACAATTTGCATTTTCAAGGACTCGGAATGGAAGGGCTTGGCACATACAATTTTGTGTGTGGGGTGGGAAGGGGGCAGAGGCTGTACCCATTCCATCCACTTTTCCCTGGTAGGTTATAAGGCATCCAATCCACCCTTGTTTGGTGATACTTCATTCATGTACATTTTATATTTTTTGCTGGAATTTCAATTATGTTCCTCAATTCCTTCATGCAGGAAATGAAGCCCCTGTTTAAAGCTAAATGTTGTCTTAGCATGCAAATAAACTAAATGGTAGGATGTTTAGGGAACGTAAAAATTATAAGCGATTAGACAATTTGTTTTTTCTACCTTTTACGAAGGGTAAATGTTTAGGGTTGTAATGTTTCAATATGGTTTGTTTCAATAATTTTTACTACAATTGAATAAAGTTTAAGAAAATTTATTTGAGAACAATATGGTTTGATTACTTTATTCATAGTATTGCAACTGGACGAAAGCGTTTCCGTTATAAAAAGCTTGCACTTGGCCACCTGAAAGTGCATGGGATGCCATCTGGCTTGGCTGTCAAAAAACCAGCAGCATATGGGATTCAGGATCTGAAAAAAATCTTGGAATCCAGCAATGATATTTCTATCAGTAAGTTGTCAAACAATTCATCAATTTTTGAAAAATAATATTGACTTTAAAACCTGGTGGATGAACTTCTGTATGATTGTCTTTTTGATATAAAATGCAAAGTAAACAATAGCATGAACATGAGGTATGATTAGGTGACCCATAGCATGAACATGAAGTATGATTAGATTTAGTCTTGCATTCCAGATTTTGTTCACACACCCAATGATGCGCAGTACTCTGCATAGAGTCAAGTAGTCTAAGAGATGTTCTGGAAGCACCCCATCCAGCATAGTGGGTCATACTCCAAGACACTGTGGACCTGGGACTTATATAGCTCTTAATTTAAGCTTGTTAGTTTCAATGAGGGCTCAAAGCTTTTGTCCAGGGGCATAGCATTTAAGCAAGGTTAATAGGGGCATAGCTAGGGTACACTGATTGGGGGGTGTGGGGTCAAAATTCCTAACAAATTAAATGTATATTAGCTGGCATAAGTGCAAGTGCCTAGCATGACGCTTAGCGGCGTTGGACTCTAAGGGCCCTTAGTGGGGTCCAGGAGTGAAGTCCTGGAGGCAAAGCCCTCAAAGCTCTGCAATTTGAGGTATTTAGAGGGGGTAATTTCGATTTGAATTAGGTTAAGCATAGAATGTTCATTCTTCTTGCAGTGGAAAGAGCTACCCACCTTGCATACAAGGGATCAGTGAACTTCAACTGGGAAGATATTTGACATTTGGGGATCTTTTGTTTCTCAACAAGTTTATTTTTCCTATTTCGATATAAAATAATAATACTCAGGGGGCTAGGGGTAATCCCCCACTTGAGTATTTTACAAAAGCATAACGTTCACGATATATACAATATGTAATTTGTATAACAAGTAGCATAATGGTACGATTGATGCAAAGCTGTTATAGTTTCAATACGAAATTAATGCATATCATGTCACATCATCATTATCTTCTATGTCATGTACAAATCAAATGGTATGTGGGGGAAAGTTGACATAAAAAAAATGAAATAAAAACTAACTGGAAAGTAAACAGGTAAGTTCAAAGGAGTAAAACTAAACATCCACATAAATATCAAAACATACACATGTGTGATGCAAATTATGTAAACCGTAATAGAAACGCTATAGTAGAACAGGTCAATAATTCACAATAGTCTATAAGGCATTACATCCACATCAATATCAAACATACACATGTGTGATGTAAATTATGTAAACTGTAATAGAAACGCTATAGTAGAACAGGTCAATAATTCTCAATAGTTTATAAGGCGTTACATCCACATCAATATCAAAACATACACATGTGTGATGCAAATTATGTAAACTGTAATAGAAACGCTATAGTAGAACAGGTCAATAATTCTCAATAGTTTATAAGGCATTACATCCACATCAATATCAAACATACACATGTGTGATGTAAATTATGTAAACTGTAATAGAAACGCTATAGTAGAACAGGTCAGTAATTCTCAATAGTTTATAAGGCGTTACATCCACATCAATATCAAAACATACACATGTGTGATGCAAATTATGTAAACCGTAATAGAAACGCTATAGTAGAACAGGTCAATAATTCTCAATAGTCTATAAGGCATTACATCCACATCAATATCAAAACATACACATGTGTGATGCAAATTATGTAAACTGTAATAGAAACGCTATAGTAGAACAGGTCAATAATTCTCAATAGTTTATAAGGCGTTACATCCACATCAATATCAAAACATACACATGTGTGATGCAAATTATGTAAACTGTAATAGAAACGCTATAGTAGAACAGGTCAATAATTCACAATAGTCTATAAGGCATTACATCCACATCAATATCAAAACATACACATGTGTGATGCAAATTATGTAAACTGTAATAGAAACGCTATAGTAGAACAGGTCAATAATTCTCAATAGTTTATAAGGCATTACATCCACATCAATATCAAAACATACACATGTGTGATGCAAATTATGTAAACCGTAATAGAAACGCTATAGTAGAACAGGTCAATAATTCACAATAGTCTATAAGGCATTACATCCACATCAATATCAAAACATACACATGTGTGATGCAAATTATGTAAACTGTAATAGAAACGCTATAGTAGAACAGGTCAGTAATTCTCAATAGTTTATAAGGCGTTACATCCACATCAATATCAAAACATACACATGTGTGATGCAAATTATGTAAACTGTAAGAAACAGTCTATAGTAGAACAGGTCAATAATTCACAATAGTCTATAAGGCGTTACATCCACATCAATATCAAACACACATGTGTGATGCAAATAATGTAAACTGTAATAGAAACGCTATAGTAGAACAGGTCAGTAATTCTCAATAGTTTATAAGGCGTTACATCCACATCAATATCAAAACATACACATGTGTGATGCAAATTATGTAAACTGTAATAGAAACGCTATAGTAGAACAGGTCAATAATTCACAATAGTCTATAAGGCATTACATCCACATCAATATCAAAACATACACATGTGTGATATAAATTATGTAAACCGTAATAGAAACGCTATAGTAGAACAGGTCAATAATTCTCAATAGTCTATAAGGCGTTACATCCACATCAATATCAAAACATACACATGTGTGATGCAAATTATGTAAACTGTAATAGAAACGCTATAGTAGAACAGGTCAATAATTCACAATAGTCTATAAGGCATTACATCCACATCAATATCAAAACATACACATGTGTGATATAAATTATGTAAACCGTAATAGAAACGCTATAGTAGAACAGGTCAATAATTCTCAATAGTTGATAAGGCATTACATCCACATCAATATCAAAACATACACATGTGTGATGAAAATTATGTAAACTGTAATAGAAACGCTATAGTAGAACAGGTCAATACTCAATAGTTTATAAGGCGTTACATCCACATCAATATCAAAACATACACATGTGTGATGTAAATTATGTAAACTGTAATAGAAACGCTATAGTAGAACAGGTCAATAATTCTCAATAGTTTATAAGGCGTTACATCCACATCAATATCAAAACATACACATGTGTGATGCAAATTATGTAAACCGTAATAGAAACGCTATAGTAGAACAGGTCAATAATTCTCAATAGTTTATAAGGCGTTACATCCACATCAATATCAAAACATACACATGTGTGATGCAAATTATGTAAACCGTAATAGAAACGCTATAGTAGAACAGGTCAATAATTCTCAATAGTCTATAAGGCGTTACATCCACATCAATATCAAAACATACACATGTGTGATGCAAATTATGTAAACCGTAATAGAAACGCTATAGTAGAACAGGTCAATGATTCTCAATAGTCTATAAGGCGTTACATCCACATCAATATCAAAACATACACATGTGTGATGCAAATTATGTAAACCGTAATAGAAACGCTATAGTAGAACAGGTCAATGATTCTCAATAGTCTATAAGGCATTACATCCACATCAATATCAAAACATACACATGTGTGATGCAAATTATGTAAACCGTAATAGAAACGCTATAGTAGAACAGGTCAATAATTCTCAATAGTCTATAAGGCATTACATCCACATCAATATCAAACATACACATGTGTGATGTAAATTATGTAAACTGTAATAGAAACGCTATAGTAGAACAGGTCAATAATTCTCAATAGTTTATAAGGCGTTACATCCACATCAGTATCAAACACACATGTGTGATGCAAATTAAGTAAACTGTAATAGAAACGCTATAGTAGAACAGGTCAATAATTCTCAATAGTTTATAAGGCGTTACATCCACATCAATATCAAAACATACACATGTGTGATGCAAATTAAGTAAACTGTAATAGAAACGCTATAGTAGAACAGGTCAATAATTCACAATAGTTTATAAGGCGTTACATCCACATCAATATCAAAACATACACATGTGTGATGTAAATTATGTAAACTGTAATAGAAACGCTATAGTAGAACAGGTCAATGATTCTCAATAGTCTATAAGGCGTTACATCCACATCAATATCAAAACATACACATGTGTGATGCAAATTATGTAAACCGTAATAGAAACGCTATAGTAGAACAGGTCAATAATTCTCAATAGTCTATAAGGCGTTACATCCACATCAATATCAAAACATACACATGTGTGATGCAAATTAAGTAAACTGTAATAGAAACGCTATAGTAGAACAGGTCAATAATTCTCAATAGTTTATAAGGCATTACATCCACATCAATATCAAAACATACACATGTGTGATGCAAATTATGTAAACTGTAATAGAAACGCTATAGTAGAACAGGTCAATAATTCTCAATAGTTGATAAGGCATTACATCCACATCAATATCAAAACATACACATGTGTGATGAAAATTATGTAAACTGTAATAGAAACGCTATAGTAGAACAGGTCAATACTCAATAGTTTATAAGGCGTTACATCCACATCAATATCAAAACATACACATGTGTGATGAAAATTATGTAAACTGTAATAGAAACGCTATAGTAGAACAGGTCAATACTCAATAGTTTATAAGGCGTTACATCCACATCAATATCAAACATACACATGTGTGATGTAAATTATGTAAACTGTAATAGAAACGCTATAGTAGAACAGGTCAATAATTCTTGCGTTACATCCACATCAATATCAAAACATACACATGTGTGATGTAAATTATGTAAACCGTAATAGAAACGCTATAGTAGAACAGGTCAATAATTCTCAATAGTTTATAAGGCGTTACATCCACATCAATATCAAAACATACACATGTGTGATGCAAATTATGTAAACCGTAATAGAAACGCTATAGTAGAACAGGTCAATGATTCTCAATAGTCTATAAGGCGTTACATCCACATCAATATCAAAACATACACATGTGTGATGAAAATTATGTAAACCGTAATAGAAACGCTATAGTAGAACAGGTCAATGATTCTCAATAGTCTATAAGGCGTTACATCCACATCAATATCAAAACATACACATGTGTGATGAAAATTATGTAAACCGTAATAGAAACGCTATAGTAGAACAGGTCAATGATTCTCAATAGTCTATAAGGCATTACATCCACATCAATATCAAAACATACACATGTGTGATGCAAATTATGTAAACCGTAATAGAAACGCTATAGTAGAACAGGTCAATAATTCTCAATAGTTTATAAGGCGTTACATCCACATCAATATCAAACACACATGTGTGATGCAAATTAAGTAAACTGTAATAGAAACGCTATAGTAAAACAGGTCAATAATTCTCAATAGTTTATAAGGCGTTACATCCACATCAATATCAAAACATACACATGTGTGATGCAAATTAAGTAAACTGTAATAGAAACGCTATAGTAGAACAGGTCAATAATTCTCAATAGTTTATAAGGCGTTACACCCACATCAATATCAAAACATACACATGTGTGATGCAAATTAAGTAAACTGTAATAGAAACGCTATAGTAGAACAGGTCAATAATTCACAATAGTTTATAAGGCGTTACATCCACATCAATATCAAAACATACACATGTGTGATGCAAATTATGTAAACCGTAATAGAAATGCTATAGTAGAACAGGTCAATAATTCTCAATAGTTTATAAGGCGTTACATCCACATCAATATCAAAACATACACATGTGTGATGCAAATTATGTAAACTGTAATAGAAACGCTATAGTAGAACAGGTCAATGATTCTCAATAGTCTATAAGGCATTACATCCACATCAATATCAAACATACACATGTGTGATGTAAATTATGTAAACCGTAATAGAAACGCTATAGTAGAACAGGTCAATGATTCTCAATAGTCTATAAGGCATTACATCCACATCAATATCAAACATACACATGTGTGATGTAAATTATGTAAACTGTAATAGAAACGCTATAGTAGAACAGGTCAATGATTCTCAATAGTCTATAAGGCGTTACATCCACATCAATATCAAAACATACACATGTGTGATATAAATTATGTAAACCGTAATAGAAACGCTATAGTAGAACAGGTCAATAATTCTCAATAGTCTATAAGGCGTTACATCCACATCAATATCAAAACATAGACATGTGTGATGCAAATTATGTAAACCGTAATAGAAACGCTATAGTAGAACAGGTCAATAATTCTCAATAGTCTATAAGGCGTTACATCCACATCAATATCAAACATACACATGTGTGATGTAAATTATGTAAACTGTAATAGAAACGCTATAGTAGAACAGGTCAATGATTCTCAATAGTCTATAAGGCATTACATCCACATCAATATCAAACATACACATGTGTGATGTAAATTATGTAAACCGTAATAGAAACGCTATAGTAGAACAGGTCAATGATTCTCAATAGTCTATAAGGCATTACATCCACATCAATATCAAACATACACATGTGTGATGTAAATTATGTAAACTGTAATAGAAACGCTATAGTAGAACAGGTCAATGATTCTCAATAGTCTATAAGGCATTACATCCACATCAATATCAAACATACACATGTGTGATGTAAATTATGTAAACTGTAATAGAAACGCTATAGTAGAACAGGTCAATAATTCTCAATAGTCTATAAGGCGTTACATCCACATCAATATCAAAACATACACATGTGTGATATAAATTATGTAAACCGTAATAGAAACGCTATAGTAGAACAGGTCAATAATTCTCAATAGTCTATAAGGCATTACATCCACATCAATATCAAAACATACACATGTGTGATGCAAATTATGTAAACCGTAATAGAAACGCTATAGTAGAACAGGTCAATGATTCTCAATAGTCTATAAGGCGTTACATCCACATCAATATCAAAACATACACATGTGTGATGCAAATTATGTAAACTGTAATAGAAACGCTATAGTAGAACAGGTCAATAATTCTTGCATTACATCCACATCAATATCAAAACATACACATGTGTGATGCAAATTATGTAAACCGTAATAGAAACGCTATAGTAGAACAGGTCAATAATTCTTAATAGTTTATAAGGCGTTACATTCACATCAATATCAAAACATACACATGTGTGATGCAAATTAAGTAAACTGTAACAGAAATGCTATAGTAGAACAGGTAAGTAATTCTCAATAGTCTATAAGGTGTTAAACAATAACTTTGCATAATACGAGAGAAAAAATGAAACATAGTGAATCGGAGACAATAGTTCATAGTTATACAAAGTAGAGATAGAGGTGCAGTGACTCAATGGTTAAGGAGTCAAGCTCGTATTCTGGTCTGATTCCTGTCTTGAGCACTGCATTGTGTCCTTGAGCAAGATACTTAACTCTACTTAACATAATATAACATAACATTATGACAGGCTAAGAAGGGTTAGTCACCCCATACAAAGCCAAAACTAACGCCACCACAAAAAAACAAAAAAAAAACAATCAAAGATGCCTATGGTTAGTAAAGAACTTATCAATGTTGACTTTGAAATTATGAACAGAATTGGAGCTAAAAACCCTTTGTGAACTTTTCATGATCCTTATACTTAGCCGGGAGGAAGGGGGGGGGGGGCACTTCCATACTAAAGTGGTAGGTATGTGGCGCTCAGAATTTCAAAATTGGACTGCAGTATGAAATATTATTTTGGTACCTGCAGTATGACAGTTTATGATTTTGATACCTGCAGTATAAACATATGTGATTTTCTATACCTTCAGTACGAAAATAGGTGATTTTTGATACCTACTGTACAGTACAAAAATAAGTGATTTTTGATACCTGCAGTATGAAAATATGTAATTTGTTGAGACCAGCAGTATGAGAGATTGGATTTTTGATACCTGCACTACGAAAATTCTGAAAAAAAGGCAACTGCTTGGGCGGCACATGTATATATACCTCACATATGGAAGTGCCCCCTTTGCCCCCACCCCCCATAGCTCCGCAGGACACCCACCGTGTTTATATCATTGCCACAACTTCTTCATTTTCTGAACAGCCCGCAAAACCTCCCGAGACATCCACATTAGCCGATTACGCCTACATACTTTCTTTAATGGGACAAAGCTATTCACATCCTCCAAAACTTTAGTTCAGAAAACATCCCATGATTTTGAAAGATCTAAGTCAAACAGCAAAGAAGTCCAATTGAATGACAAATTATCCTGAAGTGCAGCAAAATCAGCATTCTTAAAATCTAAAACCAGTGTATTAGCTGGAGAAACCTTTGTGAAACAATACAGATCAAAACTAATGAGGTTATGCATGATCACTACACCCTACCTTACTGCTACTTAGCACATTTCTAACCATACTTTCTACATTACTGAAAATCAAGTCAAGACCATTACTACCACACGTGAGAAACAACAAATGCTGGGTGCAAAAGCAGTCGGTCGGATACAACTTCCAGAAAATCTTTATCATATGGACCACTAGTACAAAAATTCCAATTAATGTCTGGAAAATGTATAACCCTCATAGAAGCAACTTTCATTAAGCAGTCAACAGATCAAGCAATTTCTGATTGTTCTCAGGACTAGAATTTGGTGATCTACGCACAACACCAACAACCACTGAACTACCAACATCGCCATCAACAATAAGCTCATGCACACCATAGGCAATTTGAAAAGAAAAAACAAACTGAGCAGTCCTATCTACATGTATGCAACTAAAACTGTCATTTACAAACAATTGAACACCACCTTGTCTACCATTGAGAGTATCTAATGTGTCTTGTCTGAGTAACCTGGAATATGTATCTCTGAATCACTAAGTCTAGTACTTGCTTCAGTCCACTCAGCTGCATTTGGGGATCTGGTCATGTGACCCAATAAACCTACAAAAATATATGAGTATCTTACCACGGTGCAAACAAAAATGAAGAAAATTGAATAATAATTGAATAAAATTTCCCAGAAAATGATACAAACTTTTCAAAACTTGAAGAAGAAAAAAATCGAAATTGAAAGAAATTCCACAATTTTGTTTTAAACATTCACAAAAATAAAGGAAATTTTATGATAATTAAGGGATAGATTTCCCCAAAATTAAAGATTTCTGGATGAAAAGAAGCCATGCATGGAATCTCACTCTTTAAAATCATTTCTTTAGACTTTCTATTTATGGGCAAAATTGGTAGGCTACTTGGTCCCCAATAGAATAATTGCCCTCCGGTTCCTATGCTAGTAAATATATGTAGATGTAATTTATTGGTATAAGCATAACTTCTCTTCTGATCAAGCTATGTTTGATCAAAACTATGCCCCATTTTCTCAAACCCCTGTTAAATTTGTCAGGTTTGTTAAATAGGAAAATTTGTATCCCTGCGTCAGGAAGACTAACCCGATCCACCGGCAGGCATATCCTGGTGCACTGCATGCATTATGAAAAATGCTGCGATTAATAAAATAGATTTTAACTTGCCGAAGTGTAACCTTGTAACCCCTAAGCCCCAGCATATCTGTTAATTGTGGATAGGTGTTAATAATAGTCCTTTCAGATGAAAAACTGTTTTGATTATAACATTTAGAAATAAATCTAGTTCATGATTTTTTATTGCTTCAGTATCACATCCCTTATTCATTTACCAAAAAATGTTCCCCCAAATTTCCATTCAGATATCAAAATTTTACAACAAAATATGGATGGGGTATGAGACCTGTCCCCTTCCCCACCCCCACCCCTTCAGTCGCTGCGCCTTTAAAGCCATTCAGATATGTTGAACAGTAAGACTTGGTGAAGAAAAAAAAACTCACTTGTTATCATCTTCTGTCTGAAGTATGTTGTATTTCAATGATTTAAAAAGTTAATATAGTCAACCTACATTCCATAAGAATTGTTTTTGTATTAACTTTAAAAATGATTGATTTTAAGCTAGTATGTAAACATTTTTTCAACATTTGTTTGAGATCGAATGTAAAGGTTGAAATTCTGTAAAAGATTTAAAGTTACATGAGTGTAATATCAGCGTTACCTTTTTCACATGGATAATTCTTGTAATACTCCCTCTCATACTGGATGAACATGTCTGACTACTAAGCTTTTCCATTAGTATAATTATTTGTATATGTGTCCTCAGGTAAGATTGTGAAGGGCCAAACTTTTCAAGTACATTTAAACATCTTGGCATGTTTAACATGGCAAAACTGTAAATGAAAGAAAGCTGTCCCACAAATAAAAGAGAATGGTTGTCAAGTACAAATATGCGTATCAAAATGGTGAAATCAATTTGTATTGAACAGTTTGTTTTTAAAAGAGGATTCATCTTTACGTCAATATAACTTGAGCACCCATTTTCCTAAAATGATATTTGACAAAAATTTGTTTAACATATAATCACAAAAAGGACTATAGTAGTTGAATTTATGCAAGAAAATTATTCGTAGCAAGATCATGATTTAAATAATTTCATTTGGAACAAGTCTTTGTTCTTATCATTTTATTGATCATTGATGAATAACACATTTCATGTGCTATTAAAACTAATTATATACCATATTTAATCACATGTTGTGCTCTTACACCATCTTTAGCTGTGTCAACTGTTCCTGTACCATCTGCGCATACACCAACTGTTCCTGTACCATCTGCGCATACACCAACTGTTAGTGTACCATCTGCGCATACACCAACTCTTAGTGTACCACCTGTTCCTATCTCAACTTCACGTGCATCATCTTTGCCTATCTCAACTGTTCCTGTACCATCTGTAGCTGTCTCAACTGCTCCCATGCCAACTGCACCTGCACCATCTTCAGCTGTGTCAAGTGTTCCTGTACCATCTTCGCATACACCAACTGTTCCTGTACCACCTGTTCCTGTCTCAACTGCACGTGTATCGCCTATCTCAACTGTTCCTGTACCACCTGTTCCTGTCTCAACTGCACCTATACCAAGTGTACCTGTACCATCTTTAGCTGTGTCAACTGTTCTTGTACCATCTGTAGCTGCACAATCTGTTCCTGTACCACCTGTTCCGGTCTCAACTGCATGCTCCTGCACCATCGTTTCCTGCCTCAGCTGCTCCAATACCATCTGTAGCTGTATCAGCAGCAGGAACATCATCTTCAACAAAACCTGGTAATTTAAAATTTATCTTAAATCTTTATATCTAATTCATATGAATGCAGATCAGTAGCTTTTCATTGAATACATTTGAAAGAAAATGTAATCAAATGTGATATAGCAAAAGTTTTATTTTAATAGTAAATGAAAATGTTTGCCATCAATTATAAAGAAAATGAGAACAACAAGGACTTATATCATATTCTTGCCTTGAGTGAGTTTCTTGTGAAAGTTAAACAAATATCTTCTTGGAGCAAGAAAGACTACATTGCTTACTTATCTCTCCATATATTTTCAAAGACTTGTTGTATTCAGAATTACAATATATATATATATATTATTTTTTTTTTTGTATTAGAAAAATCATTATAATTCCGTTCAAAGAAGTGAGGATCCTTATATATATATATATATATATATATATATATATATATATATATATATATCTATATATATATATATATATATATATATATATATATATATATATATATATATATATATATATATATATATATATATATATATATATATATATATATATATATATATATATATATATATATATATATATATATATATATATATATATATATATATATATATATATATATATATATATATATATATATATATATATATATATATATATATATATATATATATATATATATATATATATATATATATATATATATATATATATATATATATATATATATATATATATATATATATATATATATTAATATAGCATAAACTTGCAAGATGCTAAAATCCAATCTTTGCCACTTTCAAAATTTATTGTGCTGCAAATTTAGATCAAATTTAAAGAGATCGGATTTAAATACTTAAAATAGACCCACTCAATTAAGCTACAATATCACACCTTCAATTATTCTCATACACATTTTTGTATATAAATCTTCAAATAGATAGGCATGTTTCCTTCTGTAATTCACTTTTCTAGCTCAATGATACTCGCAGAACAGCTGTATCAAGCTAAGAATAATTTGTTCTATCTTAGTTTTGCTGTCAATTATTTTTGTAATAAATATTTACTTTTTATTGCAATGTAGGAAAGATACAAACTATATGAACACCATTTGTACTTTTCTTTAGCTGATGTGTTGCATAAAATTTGTACTGATCTCAGCAAGGTGCAGGGAACTTCCAGTGAAGGTACAGTATCTACTCCACTATTAGGATATATATCATGAATGCTTTTGCTCTCTTCTTGGCTTCCACCATTAGTGTAGGTTGTAGTAATTTTCTTACTTAATTCATTTAACTAATAAATTGTTTTCTATCTTAAATGCAAAAGCTGTAATATTGCAAGTTTGGAAATAAATAAAATGTTCAATGTTCAAAATACTTTGTAAAGCGCCATCATCCACATAGGAGTTATGTTCAGCGGCGCTATATAGAAAATGCTTCTGCATAAAAATGAGTCTTGAATCCTCATTTAAAAACATTAACATTGGGGCAAGTTTAATATTAAGTGGCAAGGAATTCCATATAGCTGGTGCAGCACATGTAAATGAGCGACGACCAAAAAAATTGAAGCTTCCATTTTGGCGTGTGAAGAAGATGCTTGTCCAATGAATGCAGATTTCATGAAGATGATTAGAATAAAGAATTCAATTATTATTTTTTAGCTGTGTTCTTTTCCATACATCATCATGTTGTGCAATGTAGGCTGACAAAATGAATAGATTTTTGATATAGAAAAACTTAAAAACTGTAAGTGCATGTGACCAGCTGTTTTGCTTAGATTTAAATGTTCTTTTTCTGGGAGAAAAGTACATGTACATACACCAGTAAGTTATTCTTATTATTTTGTACATGAATTGGGTATTAAAGGAGCTTTCGGGAAATTATAACTCTAGTCATGGTCCTTGAAATTATTTGTTTGCCACAAAGAGAATCTTCCCTCCCATTTCTTAAGAAATACTTATTATGATGCTCTAGTTTTGCATATTACATTAATGTTGCATGTAAAGAGGATATAGAGGGAGAAAAGCAAAATTGATATAGACTTTTAAATAAAACGTTTCATAAAAGTTTGCATATATAATTCATTGTTGAATTTTACTGAACATTCTTGACTTCAGCAGTCACATTATAAACCACAAAATGCATTTTTCATATGATACAGGTGACTTGTACCCTGTGGAGAAGGTTTTAAGGTGGAGGAAGAGAAGGGAAAGATGGGAGTATAGGGTGAAGTGGCTGGGCTTCCCATCAACTGCTAACACATGGATAGATGAAGTTTCCATCTCGAAAGAAGCAATTGACTTGGACTCATTTATGCAAAAGTAAGTGCAATGTTTTCTGTGTTTTCAATATTTCCAGTATTCTGTTTTTCTATGTGTAGTGTCCACTGGGCCCTCCCACATGGACACACAACAAGTTAGCAACATTTTCCCTTGTAATGGAGGTTTTAAACTCAAATGTGTTGCTGCAAAATTGATCAGCTAGGTAAACAACTGCAACATTCTTTTAAAGTTCCAACCATTGTGCAAATGTTTAATGGTACACAAAGTATTCATTTTTAGGCATAATACACATTTTTTTAAATTGATTGTCTTACCACATTCCTAAAAAAACCTCAAAATTAATTTGCTTTGGATTATTCTAAGTGAATTTTTGGTTGTAAAGTGGTTTTGAGGATGTTTATATAGAAAAACACTATATAAACATTTATTATTAATGGACTCTACACCCTTTACAAGAACTAACAGCCAATTGTGCATGTAATGGATATCTTGTACAATCTACATTAAAGTAATATTCCCTTTATTACATTAGTTATGTTTCACTTTGTATCAAATCAACTATAATGAATATTCAGTCCTTGTTATTACTTAAAAGTGAACTGAACATGCTTAAGTGGCTGAAGGTGTGCAAAGCTGTGACATATAGCCCCATGTTAGGATTCAGCCAGCCAGAACCAGATTTGCTGGATCTTTCATGAAGTCTGGCCAGATAAATTATTCACAGAGCAGTTTTTAAAAGTTTTTTATTAAAAAGACTGGATATGCATGGAAGGAAGTTGGGTGAGAAGGGCAGGTGGGGGTAGGGTGGGGGGACACAGGGTCATAGGACACAATCCAGATAATTAATAGTTCATGTGGAATAATCAAGATCTTTTAAATATAAATTTGAGTCCAGGCAGTTTTTGTGTTGATATTAAACCACAGTTTTCAGGATAAACTTTGAAAAAAAGTTGCCGAAGTGTAGCATTATGGTCAATAAATACAGTACATTCCACGTTAAAATCAGATGACATTTCCCCTTTTTTATTTGCATTTTCCAAGTACAAGAAATGCTAATTTCAAAATGATAGTCATAAAATATGAATGATAATATAGTTCATTAATTTTAAAAACCTTTTTTTAAAGGTACATAGACCTGTACAAGCAAAATGACTCCAAAAACTATTAGAACCATCAGAACGTTTAATCAAAATTGCCTTAATATTGACCGTTAAATTGCCTTAATATTGACCGTTAAATTGCCTTAATATTGACCGTTAAATTGCCTTAATATTGATCGTTAAATTGCCTTAATATTGACCGTTAAATTTCCTTAATATTAACCGTTAAATTGCTTAAATATTGACCGTTAAATTGCCTTAATATTGACCGTTAAATTGCCTTAATATTGACCGTTAAATTGCCTTAATATTGACTGTTAAATTGCCTTAATATTGACCATTAAATTGCCTTAATATTGACCGTGTAAACATTTCTGGCATTATAAGTTGCATAAGTTGTATGCACATTTTCGGATGTATAACAGGGTGACCTTGGTGTTTCCTTTTGTAAATATATTTTTTTGAAATAAAAAAGGCATATTAAGTCTTTGCCATGCCTCGATGAAATTATAGCTGGGAAAAGACTTCCAATCCTGTTTAGTAACTAAGATTTAGTTAGGAAAGTAATTTATTAAGAGTTATTACATAAAGATCGACCCAATTTTCAATAAATATTTTTGAATGAATTAAATATTGATCAAACCTTGATCATCCATATCTCAAAAAGTGAAAGTGCTACTTTCAACATTCAAAATTACTCACTCTGCCCGGATTTTGATTTTCAATAAATCATAAATGTTTTTTCCTTATTTTGGTGCGACAATGACTACTTGAAGCAATCAATTCCTATTTTTGACAAATAATTGCATTGAGCAAGAAAATGAACTAGGATTGCTCTAGTCGACTCAGCTGTGAATGAGTACCAGTGACACTATGAAGTTAAAGGTCTGTGGATTCAACCACTAAAAAGAGCCTTAAATTCACGAGTTTCATGTGTTTTAAATTTTGAAAATAGCATGTGTTATTCAAACTTTGACTTTTCTTTTTGATATATTAGAAAATGTATTAAGTGATGTATGAACAGAAAAACACCTCAAAATTCTTTCGTTTTTTGTATATTTCTTTCGTTTACTTTAGTTCTTGAAAATGTTAAAAATGACCTCTCCATCATGAGGGTATGATTGACCTCTCCAGCATGAGGGTATGATTGACCTCTCCAGCATGAGGGTATGATTGACCTCTCCAGCATGAGGGTATTGACTCCCAGCATGAGGGTATGATTGACCTCTCCAGCATGAGGGTATGATTGACCTCTCCAGCATGAGGGTATGATTGACCTCTCCAGCATGAGGGTATGATTGACCTCTCCAGCATGAGGGTATGATTGACCTCTCCAGCATGAGGGTATGATTGACCTCGTCAGCATGAGGGTATGAATGACCTCTCCAGCATGAGGGTATGATTGACCTCTCCAGCATGAGGGTATGATTGACCTTTCCAGCATGAGGGTATGAATTGACCTCTTCAGCATGAGGGTATGATTGACCTCTCCAGCATAAGGGTATGATTGACCTCTCCAGCATGAGGGTATGATTGACCTCTCCAGCATGAGGGTATGATTGACCTCTCCAGCATGAGGGTATGATTGACCTCTCCATCATGAGGGTATGATTGACCTCTCCAGCATGAGGGTATGATTGACCTTTCCAGCATGAGGGTATGAATGACCTCTCCAGCATGAGGGTATGATTGACCTCTCCAGCATGAGGGTATGATTGACCTTTCCAGCATGAGGGTATGAATGACCTCTTCAGCATGAGGGTATGATTGACCTCTCCATCATGAGGGTATGATTGACCTCTCCATCATGAGGGTATGATTGACCGCTCCAGCATGAGGGTATGATTGACCTCTCCAGCATGAGGGTATGAATGACCTCTCCATCTTGAGTGTATGATTGACCTCTCCAGCATAAGGGTATGATTGACCTCTCCAGCATGAGGGTATGATTGACCTCTCCAGCATGAGGGTATGATTGACCTCTCCAGCATGAGGGTATGATTGACCTCTCCAGCATGAGGGTATGAATGACCTCTCCAGCATGAGGGTATGATTGACCTCTCCAGCATGAGGGTATGATTGACCTCTCCAGCATGAGGGTATGAATGACCTCTCCAGCATGAGGGTATGATTGACCTCTCCAGCATGAGGGTATGATTGACCTTTCCAGCATGAGGGTATGAATGACCTCTCCAGCATGAGGGTATGATTGACCTCTTCAGCATGAGGGTATGATTGACCTCTCCATCATGAGGGTATGATTGACCTCTCCAGCATGAGGGTATGATTGACCTCTTCAGCATGAGGGTATGATTGACCTCTCCATCATGAGGGTATGATTGACCTCTCCATCATGAGGGTATGATTGACCTCTCCAGCATGAGGGTATGATTGACCTCTCCAGCATGAGGGTATGAATGACCTCTCCATCTTGAGGGTATGATTGACCTCTCCAGCATGAGGGTATGATTGACCTCTCCAGCATGAGGGTATGATTGACCTCTCCAGCATGAGGGTATGATTGACCTCTCCAGCATGAGGGTATGATTGACCTCTCCAGCATGAGGGTATGAATGACCTCTCCAGCATGAGGGTATGATTGACCTCTCCAGCATGAGGGTATGATTGACCTCTCCAGCATGAGGGTATGAATGACCTCTCCAGCATGAGGGTATGATTGACCTCTCCAGCATGAGGGTATGATTGACCTTTCCAGCATGAGGGTATGAATGACCTCTCCAGCATGAGGGTATGATTGACCTCTTCAGCATGAGGGAATGATTGACCTCTCCATCATGAGGGTATGATTGACCTCTCCAGCATGAGGGTATGATTGACCTCTTCATCATGAGGATATGATTGACCTCTCCATCATGAGGGTATAATAAAGATCAAAACCTCTTCATCAGAATTATCTTCGCGTTTCAAAACAGAAATGGCAGTGTGTTAAAAAATGATGGATTTACATACAAAAATGTCCAGTTCATACATAAGAGTAAACCCAGAAAATTCCATCATTATATCCAGGGAAAGTGTTGTACTCTAAAACCTTAACACGTCTGAAAACAGATGTAAGCAACAGTGCTATGAGACTTCAAGGCCTTATGGATAGCATTTCTACAGTATTAAATTGTCTGGTGTTTTAATATGTTTATGCGTATTTTACTGTGAATTTTCATGATCACAATCTGGAATGTCATCATTTCAAGTTTTGTTTCATGATAACATCTTATTATATGTTTGCTAATATGTGGTCATCTTTCTTCGTCAGGTAAACTGATAACATCCTATCATATGTTTCTTAATATGTGGTCATCTTTCTTCGTACAGATAAACTGATAACATCTTATTATATGTTTCTTAATAAGTGGTCATCTTTCTTCGTCAGAGAAACTGATAACATCTTATTATATGTTTCTTAATATGTGGTCATCTTTCTTCGTCAAATAAACTGATAACATCTTACTATATGTTTCTTAATAAGTGGTCATCTTTCTTCGTCAGATAAACTGATAACATCTTATCATATGTTTCTTAATATGTGGTCATCTT
Organism: Chiridota heheva; assembly: GCA_020152595.1. NCBI lineage: Eukaryota > Metazoa > Echinodermata > Holothuroidea > Apodida > Chiridotidae > Chiridota > Chiridota heheva. The sequence goes on along the minus strand of JAIGNY010002276.1, from coordinate 7,069 downwards.
TCTTCGTACAGATAAACTGATAATATCTTATTATATGTTTCTTAATATGTAGTCATCTTTCTTCGTCAGATAAACTGATAACATCTTATTATATGTTTCTTAATATGTGGTCATCTTTCTTCGTCAAATAAACTGATAACATCTTCTCATATGTTCTTAATATGTGGTCATCTTTCTTTGTACAGATAAACTGATAACATCTTATTATATGTTTCTTTATATGTGGTCATCTTTCTTCGTACAGATAAACTGATAACATCTTATTATATGTTTCTTAATATGTGGTCATTTTCTTAGTCAGATAAACTGATAACATCTCATTATATGTTTCTTAATATGTGGTCATCTTTCTTCGTACAGATAAACTGATAACATCTTATTATATGTTTCTTAATATGTGGTCCTCTTTCTTCGTCAGATAAACTGATAACATCTTATTACATGTTTCTTAATATGTGGTCATCTTTCTTCGTCAGATAAACTGATAACATCTTACTATATGTTTCTTAATATGTGGTCATCTTTCTTCATACAGATAAACTGATAACATCTTATTATATGTTTCTTAATATGTGGTCATTTTCTTAGTCAGATAAACTGATAACATCTCATTATATGTTTCTTAATATGTGGTCATCTTTCTTCGTACAGATAAACTGATAACATCTTATTATATGTTTCTTAATATGTGGTCCTCTTTCTTCGTCAGATAAACTGATAACATCTTATTATATGTTTCTTAATATGTGGTCATCTTTCTTCGTACAGATAAAGTGATAACATCTTATTATATGTTTCTTAATATGTGGTCATCTTTCTTCGTCAGATAAACTGATAACATCTTATTATATGTTTCTTAATATGTGGTCATCTTTCTTTGTCAGATAAACTGATAACATCTCATTATATGTTTCTTAATATGTGGTTATTTTTTTCATCAGATAAACTGATAACATCTTATTATATGTTTCTTAATATGTGGTCATCTTTCTTCGTCAGATAAACTGATAACATCTTATTATATGTTTCTTAATATGTGGTCATCTTTCTTCGTCAGATAAACTGATAACATCTTATTATAGGTTTCTTAATATGTGGTCATCTTTCTTTGTACAGATAAACTGATAACATCTTATTATATGTTTCTTTATATGTGGTCATCTTTCTTCGTACAGATAAACTGATAACATCTTATTATATGTTTCTTAATATGTGGTCATTTTCTTAGTCAGATAAACTGATAACATCTCATTATATGTTTCTTAATATGTGGTCATCTTTCTTCGTACAGATAAAGTGATAACATCTTATTATATGTTTCTTAATATGTGGTCCTCTTTCTTCGTCAGATAAACTGATAACATCTTATTACATGTTTCTTAATATGTGGTCATCTTTCTTCGTCAGATAAACTGATAACATCTTACTATATGTTTCTTAATATGTGGTCATCTTTCTTCATACAGATAAACTGATAACATCTTATTATATGTTTCTTAATATGTGGTCATTTTCTTAGTCAGATAAACTGATAACATCTCATTATATGTTTCTTAATATGTGGTCATCTTTCTTCGTACAGATAAACTGATAACATCTTATTATATGTTTCTTAATATGTGGTCCTCTTTCTTCGTCAGATAAACTGATAACATCTTATTATATGTTTCTTAATATGTGGTCATCTTTCTTCGTACAGATAAATCTTATTATATGTGATAACATCTTATTATATGTTTCTTAATATGTGGTCATCTTTCTTCGTCAGATAAACTGATAACATCTTATTATATGTTTCTTAATATGTTTCTTAATATGGTCATCTTTCTTTGTCAGATAAACTGATAACATCTCATTATATGTTTCTTAATATGTTTCTTAATATGTTATTTTCTTAGTTTTTTTATATGTTTCTTAATATGTGGTCATCAGATAAACTGATAACATCTCTTATTATATGTTTCTTAATATGTGGTCATCTTTCTTCGTCAGATAAACTGATAACATCTTATTATATGTTTCTTAATATGTGGTCATCTTTCTTCGTCAGATAAACTGATAACATCTTATTATAGGTTTCTTAATATGTGGTCATCTTTCTTAAACTGAACGATTTAGCTTCAGCTCCTGCCCACACAACTCCTAAGGTAATTATGCACTGCTGGAAGGTTAACAATCAATAGCCTGGATTGCTGTTGAGGGGGAGTCGAGCTCTCTTATCTGCTTGCATTACAGAAAATGGGGCAACTGTTCACTTGATGTGCCTTCAGAGAAGTGAAATTAATATGTGTCCACTTCTTAACTATGTACACTTACTCCGAAATTTTAGCTCAAAATTGAAAAAAATGTAGTAAAAGAATTAGTATATTTTGGTTTGTAATTTTGAGGATTGTCACATGTCTTAGATTTATTGTATTTAAAAACAACACTTGATCAGTTGCCAAAGAGTATCAGTAACTTTCAAGTTAGATTAACTGGTAATCCTTTAAGAAATCCGTTTTTTAGAAAATTCAATCTTAGACATGAATCTCTGAAAATCCAAATTACTGTTTGTATAAGTTAAACATAAGTCAGAAATAAGCAAAGTTACTTTTAATCACCTTTATGCTCTGAAATATTTTACGGTAATATTAACTAAATTGTAATGGGTCGGTCGTTAAAATAAGTTTAACAATTTGGGCAACTTTGCAAAATTTAACTTAGATTGAGCTAGTGTGAAAATATTTCTGAATAGTAAAGAGCTTTGCATTCCAGGTTAAAGTTTTTTTTTATATAGCACATGTATTTTTATTGTTAATATAAAGCTTATAAAGTTGTACATATAAAATGTGTGAAGTTGTAAATATTATACTTCATGCACAGGAAGAAAATATATGAAACCCATTCTTTCAATTTCTCAGATTTTGCTTCTTTTGTAATTGTATGATTTGTTCAGTTTGTATGCATGCAGCAGTGTCACAGGTTACTCAAAGGTGGATCCAGATAGTCGTGAATAGGAGGAGGGTTGATATGCATACGTGAATGGAAAAGAAATTGGTGAGAGCTTAGCATTTATAAGATCACCCTTGAAGTCTGATAAGGGAATAGCGCAGATTCCTGTAAAAAGCCCTTTTCATTCTGATTAAAGAAATATTGTAGAAGAACCAAATTTGACCTCATATTCTTTTTATAAAGTACCAAAATGGAAAGATTCCAGAATTTCTTTTTTTAAGAAACAAATGCTATAAATCTGATCCAACAGACAGATGTGACCCAGCAGGCACTTTGCAGACAGATGTGACCCAGCAAGCACTTTCCTGACAATTTGGATGTTTTTTCTTGATGCTTCTAAAACATTTCTATACATACAGTGAATGAGAACAAGTTGTACCATATTGTTGCTGGTTTTAAAAAATGGCAAACTATCTAAAGAGAATACAAAACGAAAATATGAGGTTTGCACTGGTGCGAAGTCTCTATTAACAATTTGCCTGCTGTTTGTATACCAACCTCTCCAAGTTTTAAAACTAAGACAATATTCGGAATGATCAACAATGATTTACATCATTTTAATTTTCATGTGCTTGTCCAGGCTGTATTAGGACAGTAAAAATGATTTTATATGCAAATTAATGAAGACATATCCTATACTTCTATAATTACACAAACACTTGTACTTTATATGAAAACAAGGCCTTACTAATAGGTCTCTTTGTTCACATACTATAAATAAAGTTACTACTAATGTGCATTTCATTTATCTAAAATAACAAATTCCATATTATTGTTTCCTGTGCCTTTCAAAATGAAGTTAATCTTTAAAACCAACTTTGATCTGCAATAAGTAAAAGTGTTTAATAAACTAGATCGGTAAATACCGTCATGGTTCGCATGCCCATGCAAATTGACGCCTATATCATATGACCCAATTATAAAAATGGCATCTCACACTAAGTCCCACATGGCATCCCATGTCCCACATGACATCCCACCCCATATCCCACATGGCATCCCACCCCATATACCACATGACATCCCACCCCATATCCCACATGGCATTCCACCCCATATCCCACATGGCATCCCATCCCATATCCCACATGGCATCCCATCCCATATCCCACATGGCACCCCATCCCATATCCCACATGGCATCCCATCCCATATCCCACATGGCATACCATCCCATCCTATGACCCACATGGCATACCACCCTGTCCCACATGGATCGCATCCCATGTGGCAAATGACATCCCATCCATGCCTTGTCCGACATGGCATTCCACCATATCTCCCACATGGCATTCCACCATATCTCCCACATGGCATGCCACCATACAGTATTTCTCGCATGGCGTTTCACTATGTCCCACATGGCATCACACTCTATGGCATCCACCCTGTCCCACATGGATCCCATCCTACATACATGTCCCACATTAATCCAACCATATGTACCACATCACATCCCTCCTTATGTTTCACATGGCATACCTCCCTGTGGCCCACATGGCATCCCTCCCTGTGCCCCACATGGCATCCTTCGCTGTGTCCCACATGGCATCCCACCTTATGTCCCGCATCAGTGGCTTCCCACTTGTCCCACATGGCATCTCACCTTATGTTCCACATGGTATCCCTCCCAATGTCCCAATGACATCCTACTTATGTCCCAGATGGCATCACATCACATTTCCACATGGCCTCCTACCCTATGTCCCACATAGCCTCCTACCCTATGGCATCCCAACCTGTTACACTCTTGTGTTATTGTGGCATCCCACCCAATGTCCCACATGACATTCCACCCTGTTCCACATGACATCCCACCCATGTCCCACATGGCATCCCATCTGATGCCCCACATGATATCCCATAGGCTCCATAAGAAGTCTCGTCCTAGCTATCACAGTTCCTGATTAAGCATACTATGTATGAACATGTCAGTTCATATAATAACTTGTATGCAAATGACTTGTTGAATAAGAAAATATGCGGAGTCAAATAATTATGCCTGACAAAGCCCTTGGTGTATACCATATGGTATATAATATATCATATGTTCCGCACGGCCCCCATCCATTTCCCACATAGCACCCCTCCCTTATGTCCATATGCAGTCACTCACTGGCTGAGCATACTGAATAAATAAAAAGTATGGTCACTTTATATACTGTAGCAACTTTATGCAAATGACCACAATAATAAAGGCGGAGCTTAATAATCATGCCTGATACAACCGTTGGTGCCCAAATATTTTGAAGGATTTTAAATCTCAATTGCCACAAGAGAGACTTAAGGATCTCTGAAGAATATTAGAAAATTATATCATTTTACAGTTATCTTCTAAGGAAATACCATGATCTTTTGTAGACTTTTAAGGAAACTCAATCTGTCTTAAGTGTCTCTGAAAACAATTCTAACCTTTCATAAGAATATCTGAAGAAACTAACTTTTTGCTGAGAAAGTCTGAAGAAATTTTAACATTATCTGAGGAATTCTCAAAAAACTTAAATATTTCTGGGGAATTCTCATGAAAAACTGTGGACGGCCGGCCGGACCAAATCGCCATTACGTAGGTTCGCATTATGCTTCGTATGCTCACCAAAAAGGTTTTCCTCAGATTCTAACTCTTTCAAACAATACTGTCCATAAAACGTTTGAAACATCAAGTAATTTTAATGGCAAATTCACTACTATTGCAACTATACTGTCTTTAATATATAATAATCTTAACTGAAATCATTTTGAAAATTGAGATAAAGATAAGTGATAAACAAAGAACAAACATTCTTTAACATAACAGCTTACATTTCATATAGAAATTGATAATAACTAAAAACTTGACCAAATTTTGGAATGAATGGTTTATTTGGGTCCTAATGGTACATATCAGGCCTCAAGCTGTGAGAGGTATTATGCATATTTCACATTCATCTTAAAGCAATCTACAATTTTGAATAAAGCAATCTACAATTTTGAATGAAGCAATCTACAATTTTGAATGAAGTAATCTACAATTTTGAATGAAGCAATCTACAATTTTGAATGAAGCAATATACAATTTGTCGTGGTGCCGTTAAGCCCTCATCAAACAATTTTGAATGAAGCAATCTACAATTTTGAATGAAGCAATCTACAATTTTGAATGAAGCAATCTACAATTTTGAATGAAATTCTTGATAAAGCATTTTTGGGGATGCTATACCATGGAGTGGTTAATAGCTCCATGATTATACACTACTGTGCATTGAAAAAACCAAACCTAAAAACATATAGCTATGGTTTTGAAATATTCAAAAGGTCCTTCTGAAAATTCAGAGGATTTGACTGACATTAATGGGAAATGATGCAATTAAGTGATTTGTTTACTTGTTTGTAATGTAGTATTTTATAACTCTGAATTTACATTAATAATTTCCAAAAACTAAATATAGGATGTGAATGTACAATGATATCCATTTAAAAGTAAAATATAAAAAACATGAACTAAAAATGATGTAAATAATGATGCAGTTAACTTGAAATGGGAAAGGTGGTCGCAGTCAATTCCAATTCTTGCTGCAGTCATAAAAGGATCCAATAATAAATATAAAAAAATACAGCATTTAATTTGAAAACAAACACTTACAATAATTACATAGGAAGTTAAAATATGACAAGATGTATGTATACGTTGGTGGTGAGCAGGATAGATGTTTTGCCAAAGATTTTTAAACCTGCATCAATTTTTTGAAAACTATTCTTTAACTGTAACATATAGATACAAACAAGTATTAAAAACAAAGTTTTACATTATCATGCAAACAGCTTGAAGAATTGTTTTGAAAATATCAAACAAAATTACAACCATTAAATTCGTGTAGGTTAAATGATGATTCATCTTCAAATTTTCTTGCAGTTTAAATCATACAAAATGCAGTATATGAAATCTTGTCGCAGATCAGAAAATGAAAGGTATAGGGGACAAGTCATACTAATGAAACACATTGGCAGACAAATAGCCTTCAGTTTGATATATCTTTAAGCAACTCCTTGCTTCTTACAATCACTTATACCATACCAAATTGCATGCAGTCAGCTAAAAGAG
>JAIGNY010002275.1:5000-32686 GCA_020152595.1 Chiridota heheva | reverse complement strand
GGGACAAAATGATACTAATTCTTGTGCAAAGAAAGGTTAGATGTTAAAACATACAGTAGTTTGACTTGCTGAGAATGATATAAGCATTTTCTCTCCGTCCCCTCCCCGTCTTATAGTAATTACAAAATTACAAAATGTATAGTTTACTTTAGTAACAGCAAAGAAGCGACAAAATATGAACATTTGGAAGCTTTAAGCCAGCCCTTGAACTACTAAGAACATTCAGCTGTTTTGCTTAAATGCCATGATCTTGTCTTGTAGTGAATCTGACGTTATAAAACAAGTCTTAACTAAAATCAAATTTCAGTCTAAGACTTTTCAGTTATTTAATTCTGATATAATGATATAATCTTTCTTGAATTTATCGAACTAACAGCATGCAACACTTAGAATGCTGCATTTGGACATCCTATTTTCTCATTCCATCTTTAATAACAATGCGGCCCACTTCTTTGTCAATATGTTCCTAAATCAATCAGTGCTACAGGAAAAGTGGACCCAGATACAGAGAGAAGTTAATGGCGGCCCAATGGAAATTCTTTTCAAGAAGATTGTACTGTTGTCTCGAATTTGATTAGAAAATGTTTTTTTCGAATCATATTCAAGTGTGATTTACCCAGTCACCCTGGCCACCAGCCATAGCTGGTGCAGAAAGAATGTCATGCCACAGGCCTGGGGATGAGTGGAAAATTACCAAAGATCATCGTGGTCGATTAGGTATAATGTCCTTGTGGTTTTCTTCATTCATTGTTAAGTATAATGTAAATGATACACATTGCCACACCTACTAAACCTGCAATCCTATTAGTCTTGGGATATTTTAGGATGAAATGCCTGGGCCTGACATACCCGAGGGATGAGTAGAAAACACCCAAAGATCATCGTGTGGACGCATTTAACATGTCGGAAGAATTAAATACATGAAAACGTTAAAGAAGAGAATGCAACTATGACTTGTTTGTCTCTTAATTTATTTAATACCATTTGTATTTCAAGAATCTGCCACAAACTATGCAATGAATCAACTTTTAATTTGTTCACAGACTTAATACTCTATTATAATTCAAATCTACTCATAATTACAGTATATAGGTATTTCAAACTTATGATTCCATGACTAGTCGTGTTGCATGAAGTTCAGTTTGCTTTGAGTGTCTATGGTGAATACCAGCAAAGAAGCTCTTTGGTTACCAGCATACTGCAGTCATTTTGTCTTTGCGGTAAAATTCATGCAAATATTTCTGACACAGGATTATTTTATTTGACCGAGACTGAGAGAGGTTTAATCATTTGGGATCAATAAGGTCACAGGTAAAATATTCTCTTATCACATTTAATTAAATATTAACATCCAACTTCTGGGCCAAAACGACTAGAATATGCCAGTAGAGCAGTACATAGGGACCCAACCTTTTTTAATACCAGGCAACTGACAAAGCCTGGGAATGGTTGTAATTGTAACTTACACAATTTTGCAATTATTTTTTTAATCAAATTATATTCTTATGAAATTATTTCGTGGTATACCATTCCTGAATATATATATTTCTACAATATTTTTGTTTTGGCCCATTTATTTAAGTTAATTTTCTAGAATTTTCTTTAAAATACCGCTGTTGACGGTACTGTTCTTTTAAAGTATTACCGCTGACGGTACTTATCGCTACTTCAGCACTCTTAAATTCATGGTACTGTACCGCACCAAAACTGGAATTACCGGTACTAATATGAGTACCAGTATATCGTGCAATGCTATGTTACCATTTACCAATTATCGTGGTACACTATCAAAAACATCGCTTTACCGCTTACAAATTTACATCATTTACACGGAAAAATCACCCAGAAAATGCCCCTATCGGTTTTCCAACAGTGCTTTGCATTCAAAATCAATATTCATTCACACCACAGACACAACTTGCAATCAATGATCTTACAACTCAAACTTAACAAAATCATCCAAGGATTTAATCCTTTTTAATGCAGGAGGTCAATTCGCAAAATTCTTCACTTTAATTTGCCAAATTTATAGCTAGTTGATGTACAGTAGGCTTAGGCCTAAGCCTGGTTAACAAGCTTAAATCTGATTAGGCTAAAACCCATTTTACAAGCTGTCAAATACACAGACAAAAAAGCATTGACTGTTATTTTCACCACAAATGCAAAGATTACCTGATGAGAGAAATAAATTGTGCAAAAAAAAAAAAAAAATGCAGAATAAACTAACAAAAATGTTTCAAAGTTGCTCAGATTTAAACGTGGTTCGTAAGCCTCAGTGCCATTATGCCAAGAGGGTTGCACAAAATACAGTACAGTTGGGATTGACACTGGGTTGGAATATTTCTATACAGTAAGCTAGCTGCAAGCTAGTGGGGCACACTTTTGAATCTTGTATTGCAAGCCAATGTGTGTTGAAAACATCAAAATGCTTGCAAGACATGGCAATTTACTTGCTAATATATCATTTCTGCATTGTTTTAATGCACTTGGCAGTTGTATGACTCACCCATACAACCCTAGGCAATGTCAGTCAAAAGTGAGTCATTGACATATGAAATAGTGACTCACATATGCATCATTGTACCAAATTGTCAGTCTCTGGAGTGGGTCAATTTACTTCAGACCCATTGACTTTGTACAGAGGTGATTGATTTGGGATAAATCATTTCACAAAAAGTGTCAGTCATCTACTGTAAGTGACTTGAGGGGTGCATCAATGTACATGTTTTGTCCACCCAATTTGGTGCAATGACTCACCTTGTCCTGGGGTGTAGGGGGTGAGTCACACAATTGACAAGTGCATAAAGTGCGCTAAAACCATGGATCATTACTTCTGACAACTTTTTTTCAGCCTTACTGATATTGGTAATTTGATAACTTAATATAGCCCCTACCGAAGTTATGTGACATTCCTTACTTATTTTTCAGACTGGAAATTGCAATGGTTACATTGTGTTTATTGTAGAGATAGAACCAGTGCACAATACTTCTGGAATCTTCGGCGTGTGATTGCATTTTTGGCAATCGTGTACATGATAAATCATCAAAAAAATGGATCGTTTAAAATTTACTGAATTAAATGAAAATGCACATCCTACAACTTCTTTTAAGTTTGACAAAATTTAATTAACGTCTTGATTTTCATGCTTAGATTACAATCGCTGAAAAGAGTTTTTAAAGCGAATAAGTTAATGACTAACAATAATACTGGCTTTCGCTAAAAACTCGTGCAAAGCTCAATTTGGAGCTTTGTTTTAAAGCGAAACAAGAAATTTTCAATTATAACACAACCAACTGTCTAGATGACTCCCCACTGATATTCTGCATATAAATTATTGACTAATTCAATCAATTTTGGCGAAGTTAATGATGAAATAGGACAAAATAACCCCATTTTATATTAATTTATTGATAGGCCTAAGTGATATTGATCGAACACAATGTGTAGTTCACTTCACATACGTAAAAATTCCGCACTGTGCCCACCAATTTCCCTGCACTTGTAAAGTTCCCGGATGGTAAACAGGTTTAGGATTGTGTCAATAGCCATGTCGTAAGCCTATTCCGACCTCAAAAATGTACATACTGTAGGCCTAATAGAAAATTTCCTTATTTCGCGTAACTCCTTCATTCAAAACTTGAGGAATTGACGATGATGTAACATTAGGTTAGGCAGTAGGCCTAGGCTAGAACTTAGAAAAACACAATAAGAGCAATTTCAAAAACATTAAAATGAAAAATTGGTACCTCTAAACAGCTGCTGTATCTCGGTCTTTGAAAAAGGTTCCATCGAAAAAGGTTTGACGAAACAGTTTTTCTCAAAAGAATGTTAAATCCTTGCTGGGCCATCGTTAAATTCACGCTGGTAGCACATAACTAATTAGCGTACAGTATTTTCCCTAATTGTAATAGCATAGCATAGCAAGGTTTAACGTCTCGAAATCATTCAATGCTGGACATTATTTAAATCAAGACAGTCAGGGCCTTTGGTAACCAGTTGTGAACTCACTGGCTGCAGACCCACCGGAATAATAATTCAAATCATATAAACACCAGAGGAGGAAGAAGAAGAAGAAGCAATATCAATTGCAGAGCTGAGAACAACAATCAATATCACTTGTAGAATAAGAAGGCCGAACTTCTGCTTGTAAATAAGGAATGGATGATTACATTGCACTCATGTTAGTGCTATCTCTCTACTCTAATTTTAATTCCCTTTATCTCGGGATTATTTCAAGTTCAAAACTGCATTCAACAGTAGCGTGGACGGTCATATTTCTGGGGTGGGGGCAAGAGTATTTTTGAGCTCTTCCCAAAAACTGCTCATAAGAGTAAAACCTTGGACATAATGCCTAATTTAGATGCATAGGAAGCGGAAAAGACCAAGTTTTCTCACCATTGGCACTCAAGCGGGCCCCTATATTTCGTGCTCGATGCATGGCGGTAGCTCGTCGGCAATATTTGATATTTGCTCCTGCCATGAAGGGCAAACAATTTGATCGAATACAGCTGGTAGAAGCTTTTTGAGAGGACACCAAACGCTTAAAGGGGCGCAACAATTGTTATGAAAATATACTCTTACATACTTTTTATTCTCAACGTTGTAAATATTTTTCCTCATAGTTTTATTCTTACATCAGAAACATGAAAACCATTCTTAGACCCCAACTAAAGACACATATTGAAGTCAATGGGATCCTGCATTTGAACATTTGTTCCAAAATAATATTCTTTTTAACTAAATTTTGTACGGAATTTACACGATTTTGAGCAATTTTCTGCTACTAAAATCACGTCAAAAAACACCATTAGCTTCCTGGCGCCTAGGACGTCGACCCTGGATTTGACACAACATTAAGCCATTTTCTGCTCTAAAAATCGCAAGAAATTCAAGGATTCCTGGGATTTCGCCCCAGCGCTCCTACGTGCAGTTTCGCCCAATAGATGTGACACATTCTAAAGCTCGTTTCTGCTATAAAGATTATAACAAACGTAGAGCTTCCTGCGAAACCCTGGGTCCATACCAGGGTTCGCAACCTTCGCCCCTATATCATGCCTAGAATTGACACAATTGTAAGCCCCCAATAAAGAACGTGTTACAAAAAAAAAAAATTCTCGGGAAATCTTCTTAAAATTTACGGAATTTCTCCTTTAATTTCTAGAAAATTTCTCCCAACTTTAGGGAATTTTCCTTCGTTTTTGTAAAATTTGCTGCCATTTTCACTAAATTTGTTTTATTTGGGGATATTTTCTTTAATATATGGTAAATTTTCTTCATACTCTAGGAAATTTACTTTATTTGGCGGAAAATTTCTTTAATTTTTAAAACGTTTCTTTAAAATAGGCGGGAAATTTTCTTCATTTTGATGAAATTTTGTGATATTTTCTTTAATATTGCGCAGTTTCCTTCAATTTTCAGAAAATTTCTTTCATTTTTCCTGAAAGTTTTCTTTACCTACGAAAAACAAAATTCGTTTGTTTTGGGGAAACATCCTTCATTTTCGTGCAATTTTGTTTCCATTTTTGTGAAATTTCATTCATTTTCGTAAAATTTGCTTCCATTTTCGTGAAATTTCTTTTATTTACAGCATATTTTTTTTTGGGCAGTTTTCTTCAAATTATGTTTTAAAAAAATACAATTTGGCGCAATGTTCCTTCATTTTCGGGATATTTCCTTTATTTTTAGGAAATTTGGGCAGTTTTCTTCATTCTTCAGTAAAATTTTCTTCAATTTGGGGGAACTTTTCTTTAATTTTCGGGATATTACCTTTATTTTCAGGAAATTTCCTTTCTTTTTCTGAAAATTTACTTTAATTATTTGAAATATTTTTTTGAATTTTCGGGAAATTTTACCTTCCGGAGGCTTCGCCCCCCTGTGCCCCTTTCAGAGTTTTAACGGTTCCTAGATTCGAAACACTGAAAAGGTAATTTCTTGAACGATTCATGCCAATTTACTTCTATGAGCCCAACGTTTTACTCTTATGAACTTTTTTTCAAAGGCAAGGAAGAAGGGGGCGGGGTGGGGTGCGCCAAAATTCCCTTGTCTTTCCTGTGAAACATGGCCCACCACGCCACTGCTGGTGGGAGCGAAAAAACATTGGAAAGGCGACAAAAGGGACGTTTAAACAAGCAGGGAATGTAAATGGAAGAAATTTGTCAAAATTTAGGAAAAGCTTCCCTAAAATGTCTAAAAAAGAAAATAATTTCCCTAAAATTGTTTAAAATGAACGGAATATTGCAAAAATCAATGAAATTTACAAAAAATTGTCCCAAAATGAGGATTCCGCCGCCCCCCCTTTAAAAAAATGCTGGAAAAGATTTCTAAAATTGAAGAAAATTGTCCGAAAATCATGGGAATTTTCCGAAAATAAATGAAATTTCCCGAAAATTGTACGACAATGAAAAGAATTTCCTCCAAATTGTCCGAGAATGAAAAAATTTTCTCAAAAATTCAATGAAATTTTCCGAAAATGAAAGGGATTTAAGATGGTCTCAAGTACACACCCAACATTTAGGTATATTTCCAAGAACAACGAATGACTTAATTGTTTTTCTTTAGCTAGTTCGTACTTTATCTTTGAATTTGTGAAATGCAGTGAATCCTAAACGGAAAAAGATATCAACATGATTCGTACACTAACTGACTAAAGGGCCATGCTCTGGTTGGTCACACATAACTTAACAGAGATTAGGCTCAGCAGACCCCTGGAGCCTCCCAAGGATCCGCTGGGGCCATTCTCTGACTAGTCACACACCTATATCATACAGTATAGGCGGCTAAAGAGAACATTTTTTACGGCGACATATTTTGACCAATCTTTAGGAATTTGCCCTCCCCACAAAAAATAAAGTTGTTCCTTTTCCCAGGGATGTCGAAAAGGAACTTGGGGCAAGGACAAAATCAAGTAAGGACACTTTTTACAGTAATTGAGGGGCACTTTTGTCAGTTTTTCGAAAAAGTGGGCGCACGTGCTCACCTGGACCCAGGTTCCTACACATATGGTTTGGAGTACAGGTGCACCCCTTTTTTTTCCAAATGTATATTTTTGCATAGTGATGTTTTGTATCTTAGCGTGATTTTGGGATTGCCCCATATTTTTTTATTTGGACTTTTGGCGGGATTTTGTAAAATCTCTGCCTACTATGGGCTTGAGATTGGGAGCCAGACCAATTTCCCATTGCCTATTTTGACATCCTATCTGACAAATGCCTCCATTCCTTTTGATTGCCCCAGTAGTGAGTTTGTAGACCCCAGGAAAATATCCCTATGAATTAGATATATTAAGATAATAAATGATAAACATGATAAGATAAAGATCGTCAACTCAATAGTCAACACTGAGTAACAGATTTGGAAATATTCTTTAATTTCCGGAAAATGTCCTTCATTTTCGAAAAATTTCTTCATTTTAGGAAATTTACGTAATTTCTTCAATTTTCCTTCTTTAAATAGATAAAACTTTGGAAAATTACTGCTTAGAAATTATTAGGTCGTGCCCCCACTACGCCCTCGGTGTCAGGGCCCTGGTAGATAACATGCTTTGATTGTGTCAAATTAATAACAAATGTATTTTGCAACTGCTGTACTATGCCCGTATTTATTTGTGAGAGTCGATTTCTATTTGTTTTTGAGCTTCAACAATGACCTAGAATAATTTCATATAACTTTCAAAAGGATACTTCCTGCCACGGTCCATTCTCAACTTTTAAAGGACATCTCCTGCCCCGTCAGTCCCTAACTGAATGGAATCTCTACCCCTCTTGGCCCCCTTAATTTAAGGCAAGAAGACAGTGGCCCCCATTGCTCCATTGATTCCTGCTCTTTCCTCAACATCAGAATCCTTGCGCTGCCACTGTATCCCTCTGATTCTTTTCCCCCCATTTCCCCCTCCCTCTGTATCCTTCTGATTCTTTTTTCCCCATTTCCCCCGCCCTTCTAAATTTGACCCGTAGTAAATTGATACTGGAAACAATTGCCCGTAGTTTTGTTCTGGCGCCGTCTCTAAACATTTTTAAGAGCTTCATTCGAGAAAATATTGATTTGATCTCGTACTTCGTAAAGGTTATAATAAGGTCTGGTACATGAGAGAATAATTAAATGGTTTAAAGCCTGCTTATTATGCAAACATGGAGTATATACTCTGATATAAGCAACTTGCATGGAAAACCAGCTTTAACAACTAGGATACAACAAGAGATAACTATTAAATATGAACAACTCTGTTGAAATTTTTCCCTTAAAAAACTTACCTGACTTATTTTTATATTTAAAATGCATAAAATCGGAACACTCGATATGTCAGCCTGAGTAATACTTTCACGCCCTTCGAATCTTTAAGACCCCCGACACGGATGAGAGGGGATGGGGCGGGGGCATAAAGCTACTAATTTTCAAAGCAATGGTTTTCAAATAGGCCTTATTTGTGTTAATTATCAAAAACATAATTATTTATATGGTCTTAACCCCCCAATGTGAAACCTGTGTCGGGGGCACTGGTCTTGTAGGACATTGACATACTAGTAAAAGAATAAATAAATTTATACATAATTAAATTTCCTTTCAACATCCTTTGTTAATCAAATACTGTTGTATTTTAAATTCGTATATACTGCAAAATTATATAATCACATACTCATTTACAAATTGATGCCTAAAGACGCATGCCAAGATCGAGGCAAATTGTTGAAATAAAAATCATGCATCTTGCTTAAAACTAATATATCGGCCAAGGTTTGTTAAGTACACTTGGATATGAAATGAAATTGTTTACCTAAATCACTTTATTGAAACTTTAGGTAAAAATATCATCTCTGTAAGCATGTTTTTTTATTGCTCTCTGACAGCTATCTCTAGCCAACATAATTTTTATAAAATATTCATATTCATATTATAATGAATATACAATATAAAAATGTACAAATATATAAATATATATATATATATATATATATATATATATATAGATATATATATATATATATATATATACATATATATATATATATATATATATATATATATATATATATATATATATATATATATATATATATATATATATATATATATATATATATATATATATATATATATATATATATATATATATATATATATTTATATGTGTATATATATATATATATATATATATATATATATATATATATATATATATATATATATATATATATATATATATATATATACATATATATATATATATATATATATATATATATATATATATATATATATATATATATATATATATATATATGTATATATATATATATATATATATATATATATATATATATATATATATATATATATATATATATATATGTATATATATATATATATATATATATATGTGTATATATATATATATATATATATATATATATATATATATTTATATATATATATATATATATATATATATATATATATATATATATATATATATATATATATATATATATATATATATATATATATATATATATATATATATATATTTATATATATATATATATATATATATATATATATATATATATATATATATATATATATATATATATATATATATATATATATAAATATATATCATACACTTGCCTGATGAATGAGAAATGAATGATAAAATCTATTCATATCATTAATATATATATACCTACCTATACATACATATATATATATATATATATATATATATATATATATATATATATATATATATATTTATATGTATATATATATATATATATATATATATATATATATATATATATATATATATATATATATATATATATATATATATATATATATATATATATATATATATATATATATATATATATTTATATATATATATATATATATTTTATATATATATATATAAATATATATATATATATATATATATATATATATATATATATATATATATATATATATATATATATATATATATATATATATATATATATATATATATATATATATATATATATATATATATATATATATATATATATATATATATATATATATATATATATATATATATATATATATATATATATATATATATATATATATATATATATATATATATATATATATATATATATATATATATATATATATATATATATATATATATATATATATATATATATATATTATTTTTATATTAATATATATAATTTTAATTCCATTTGCCTGATTGCATTAATCGTATTTGAGCTTTCCATTTGTAAGATAACAATAATTATAAGTATCATCGTTTAGAATAGTTATACTCTTTATATAAATATCATCGTGCACTCCCAAAAAATACCATTGCTTTGAAAGTTTCACAATGAAGTTATTAACATGCTTACAAAATATCATCTGTATGACATGCACTTTGCTCTAATACTTGATAAACCACATTATCTGTCATTTCTTCACGTACTGTTTGGTACGTGTAATCTTCCTCTACAAAGCTTTTGATTGGATTGTCCTGCTGCACTGTGTCGTAGTCATCGCTGGAGGTACCTGGCATGAACAGCTCCCCATTTGAAACACTACAAGACGATCTTAGCGCTACCATGCCCTTCGTTTGATGTATATCCACTGTCTGATGAATTTCACTGCGACTTGCAGAAGCAGATATCAGAATGGACGAAAGTCTGTTCTTCGAAGTGCAGCTATCAATTCCATTGCTGCTGCGGGAATTGGTGTCCTTTTACGTCAGAGTATATGCACTGATCTGGGGAAGTGTCAGTGGGGCTTAAACCCGAGCTATTACTATTACTATTATTACATTGGTAAAACGATTTCAATTGTTTCCATGAACAATTCTTAGATTTAAGAAAAACAAGTAGTATTGTAATGACGATAATCACCAACACTGTTACCACCCCAAGCACGTAGAGAAAAAGAAAAGGTGTTCCTTGGGGTACGGGTGGCTCATCGGTTACTACAATGTCATCACTTTCAGTCCATACTGTAACTGCTGCAATTGAGAATGCTTTGTGATTTCTATGTATTTACAATACAAAATATTGGAGGGCAGTAGTCTATTTTTCTCTTTAGCGGTTTTGTGAAAAAAATCTGCATGTTATTTTCTGTCAACCCAACTGTCTAATGCGTTTTAAATAATTGTGGCTAAATTACCGGTAAAATCATGGAAGCTTTTTCAATCCATAGACGGCGAGAGCACTGAAAAAAGCTTCAATCTTTATCAGTTTATATCAAACCAATATCTCGAAAACTATAGGTTGTTTTCAAACTTCAAAAACTATGTGCTCAGATTTACAGGTCCCATAATCAGTATACAAAGTATATACTATACATCTATAGACCTATAATTTGTTGGCCTTAATATGCAAATTTGTTTGTAAGGTTGTATGTATGACCAGACAGACCAACACATCAAGTAAGTCCATTGTCTTCATTCCTCTACCATGCACGCACAGCTTTCTGAGACAAAACAGTTTAAATCTCTGTGATAGTCCACACAATACATGAATATCTACTTTTTAAAATTTTCTTTAATAGCTGAAATTAAGCATTGAATTTATGCTAATTACAAAGATTTTAAGCTCTGTTCCTTGTCGTATAGTTAAATTGTGTCATTCATAAAACAATTAAATTCAAACTGTTATTTATAGCTGTTCTTAGAGAACCAAAAGTGTTGTCTAATTTGAAATTAAGAAAGACTGCAAGTGCTGAGATTTTTGTACGTTCATTTAATCAATTGTTATGTGTCCATACAATTTGATGTTTTTGAAAGGTAGTTTCAATGTTAAATGAAGTCCATCTCAGAATGTGATATCAATTGCAGAAAATGCATCATTTTCTTTTAAGGAATGTAGCCTACTGATTAGTTCTAAACAAGTACAAAAATAGTCCGGCACTTGTTGGCACTTGGCCTGAAGAGATCTGACAGGTTTGCAACAGACAATTTTAGACTAAGTAGAGTAGCTCTGAACTTCCATATACCATAATATAATGTGTTTGTATTTTTAATATATCCTTTGAATATTGTTGTTGCTGAAGGTATGTATTTCTGTTTGTATTTTACAGGCTTCATATACAAATCGTAAGTTTAGTTGGAATAAAACACTTTTGACATTTGAATCATAGTTTGTTGCTAATTCCACATAGTTGACAAAGATTTGATTTAGGCTTCCTGAGTCCTTATTCACTTGGTTGGAAATGTGACCTGAGGTCATCAGGCCGCATAGCAACCGCGCGCATTCACCCCGCATTGGAGTGAAAACAAAGCGATCAGTTGTGTTTGTTTACATGCCATACGGTACGTGTGGCATGTACGCACACAGTAAACGCATACGGACTTGCTCACGTGTATCGCGCAAAGGTTTGTTTTCACTCCAGAAAATGACGTCATCTCCCGGGTGTGACGTGGCACCAACCAAGTGAATAGTTCAAGTAACTTAATTGTTAAAGGTAAATTATCACCATACACTATCTAAGAGTTGATATTCATTTCCAAAGCTAACAACTTGACATGCCCATATTCCTCTGATTAATGCATTTTAGGTTCAATAGAGTACTATGAAGATTTCAAGTTCTTTTTTCCAACTTCTTTTGTTGTTGCAGTATTTCAATTTAACCAAGGACTTAGTCAAGCCTTTTTTGAAGTCAATTTGACAAACGTGAGGAAAATAGGAATGAGAAGCAAGAATAAGATTTAGTCTGAAAGTTAAACTCAACCAGAAACTAAAAGGTTGTGTGGTTCCGATGTTTTTTGTTTTCTTTGGAAGCTGTTGTAGCACAGATGGGATGATGACGTTATTCTATGTACTGTTATCTGATGTATGGTTCACGAGATACCGCGTGTTTACAAACTGTTTTCAGTAAAACCACATTATGCCCCGCCCACAATTCATGTCAGTGATTTTTACCATTTTAAGAAGATGGGCATCTAACCCTAACCTAATACCTTTTTTATGCCAAAGAAGATGCAAAACAGATATATGATTATCAAAAACAATATACCTTCAGCATTTAAAATTAATAAATTTATTGTATGCCCCGTGTTTTCGAGATTACCGAAAAATGTTACTACTTGGCTTAAAGCAAAGGAAGTTTCAGGAATAAGATCAATAGCATTCCCAAAAAGTTTTAAGAATAATTACAATGCAATAATAAATGCTGATAGGTCTCATCACTTAACTTACAAAAAGTACAAAGGGGACTATCCATAATCAAGGGCGTTCCTAGGAAAAATCATTGGGGGAGGTGAGCCAAATTTTCCCGACAAAATAGCTGGCGTCATAGATGGCATGACCCAGGATCCCATGTGGCATGGGGTCCAGGGGCCCGCTTAAGGGCCCCTGATGGGGTCCAGGAACAAAGTTCCGGTGGGGATCCAGAGGGCGAAGCCCTCGAAAGCTCCACGAATTTATACATTTTTTAGGCCTTAGATACACTAAAAATGAACATGTTTTATAAATTTATATATTTTTGTATTTCTATGATTCAAATTTACAGGTCAAATACAATTTTGTGTCAATATTATTATTATTTATTACAATCATCAAAATTTCATGTAATTTACTAATCAATCTTTAATGTGGTGTATACAAACTACCTCAAGTTTATAACGAAATCTTAGCTGGGGAAGGACACACTAAATTCCGACAGGATAATAATTTTCCCGACAGATTGTCAATTTTCCCGACAAAATCTAGATTTGGGTGTGTGACACCCACCTACACCCCCTCCCTGGCTGGTACGCCCCTATCCATAATACTGTTGCGAGAGTTCCGTTCAAGTAGATTTTGAATGCAGCACAGTTTACAAATGATGGGATGTAGCTCATAAAACAGTACAGAAATACACAGGACACACGAGATAAAAACATACAGAGATATAAACATACATATAAACATACGAGATATAAACATACGAGATATAAACATACGAGATATAAACATACGAGATATATAAAACAATACGAGATATAAACATACGAGATATAAACATACGAGATATAAACATACGAGATATAAAAACATACATACGAGATATAAACATACGAGGTATAAACATACGAGATAAACATACGAGATATAAACATACGAGATATAAACATACGAGATATAAACATACGAGATATAAACATACGAGATATAAACATACGAGACATAAACATACGAGACATAAACATACGAGACGTTCGGAATCCTACAATCCTGAATCAACTCGATTATTAATAACGTACAACCTGTCTTCAAGTATGTATAACGGCTTTCTCTATCTTTCTCGCTACTTTCTACTTTCTCTTTACTATCCTTCTACTTTCTGACCCTCCCTAAACTATACCTGGTGTATTGATAAGATTTAATTCTTAATTATTATGATAAAGATGTTTCCGACGGAAATAGATGATATCAGTATTCACGTCATAAGACTTTAACTTTCTAAGAATAACCTCCTTAGGAGTTACCCATGTATATAGGTATATAGGTATATACATGACGTCGAAGGACTCTTTTACCGAGAAATCTTGCAAGGACAAAGATGTCTGTATTGCTCACCGGCGAATTGGGTAAGGAATTCCTTATATGGCATGGGAGGTGAAGGAAATTGCTCTTGATGGTTAACTTTCAAGAAATGATACTTGTAACATCTGCCCCCGCTACGCATTCTGACACTACCACTGTGTCAAGAAGGAGGTATGTATAACCAAACATATAACCAGAAGAGTAGGAAGATTTGATAGGGGCATTTCCTCAATAGCGCCCACTTAGGAGGCCATCATAAGTAGGTCGAAGGATGACCCCTCACCCCCAGAACCAGCCACACTGATGTGAGAGTTAAAGTTGCATAGTATAAAATCTGCATTTGGACGTTATTTGCGGTCGAACCCCATTTCTTGTCAGATTGTGTTATTTGGCAAATGCGACCTAGATCATATTTGTCTATGAAATCTGCATTGACAACTGAAATTTCAGCACCCGTATCTATCATACAATAAATCATGTTACCATTGGGCAACCTAGCCGGCAAAAAATATATAAAATAGGAGCGCATGGTATGACAACCTAGGAACTTCTGGACAAGTATCTCCACTGACTCCACTATCACTGAAAGACGAAAAATTGCCTGAAGATTTAGCTTTTTGAATATACCTTGAATACGCGTAGGATCATTATTAATTTTAGATAATATTTGAGTCAGTGGGGCATGGTAGGTCGCATTAGCCAAATAGTCCTGTAAATAAACCTGATGTAAAACATTTGTCATTTTTCCGAGGTGCAGGAATGAAGTTTGTGCAGGCTACATATGAAAGAACGAACCATCCTCTCAAGTCCAGGCTACGGACCGGCGTAAAAAAAAAATAAATCCATCTCACTTGTTGAGATTGAGCGGGATGGGAGTGGCGGGGTGGGAGATGGGGCGGATGGGAGTGGCGGGGTGGGAGATGGGGCGGGATGGGAGGCGGGATGGGAGTGGCGGGATGGGAGTGGCGGGGTGGGATCGGCGGGGTGGCGGGAGTGGCGGGTGGTGGGGGTGGTGGGGAGCGGCGGGGGGGTGGCGGGAGCGGCGGGGTGTGGGGTGGTGGGCGGCGGGGTGGTGGCAGCGGCGGGGTGGCGGGAGCGGCCGGGGTGGGGGAGCGGCGGGGTGGCGGGAGCGGCGGCCGGGTGGCGGGATGGGGGTGGCGGGAGCGGGTGGTGGGGAGCGGCGGGGTGGGGAATCGGGGGGTGGCGGGTGGCGGGAGCGGCGGGGGTGGGGTGGCGGGAGCGGCGGGTGGCGGGAGCGGGCGGGAGCGGCGGGGTGGCGGGAGCGGCGGGGTGGCGGGCGGCGGGTGGGCGGCGGGGTGTGGCGGGAGGCGGGGTGGCGGCGGCGGGGTGGCGGGATGGGCGGCCGGGTGGCGGGATGGGAGCGGCGGGTGGCGGGAGCGGCCGGGTGGCGGGAGGCGGGGTGGCGGGGGTGGCGGGAGCGGCGGCGGGGGTGGGGGAGCGGCGGGGTGGCGGAGCGGCGGGGTGGCGGTGGGGTGGCGGGGCGGGGTGGCGGGGCGGGGGGTGGGAGCGGCGGGTGGTGGGAGCGGCCGGGTGGTGGGGGATCGGCGGGGTGGGGGATCGGCGGGGTGGCGGAGCGGCCGGGTGGTGGGAGCGGCCGGGTGGTGGGAGCGGCCGGGTGGCGGGAGCGGCCGGGTGGGGATGGGAGCGGCCGGGTGGGGGGGCCGGCGGGGTGGCGGAGCGGCCGGGTGGTGGGAGCGGCCGGGGGGCGATCGGGCGGGATCGGCGTGGGGAGCGGCGGGTGGCGGGATCGGCGGGGTGGCGGGATGGGGGGTGGTGGGAGCGGCCGGGTGGTGGCGGGAGGCGGCCGGGTGGTGGGAGCGGCGGGGTGGGATCGGCGGGGTGGCGGGAGCCGGGTGGCGGGAGCGGCGGGGTGGCGGGAGCGGCGGGGTGGCGGGGGGTGGTGGCCGGCGGGGGCGGGCGGCGGGGTGGTGGCGGGAGCGGCGGGGTGGCGGGAGCGGCCGGGTGGTGGGAGCGGCCGGGAGCGGCGGGGTGGCGGGGGGGTGGCGGGAGCGGCGGGGTGGCGGGAGCGGCGGGGTGGGGTGGGGGAGCGGCGGGGTGGCGGGAGCGGCGGGGTGGTGGGGGAGCGGCGGGGTCGCAGGGTGGCGGGAGCGGCGGGGTGGCGGGAGCGGCGGAGTGGCGGGAGCGGGGTGGCGGGAGCGGCGGGTGGCGGGAGCGGCCGGGTGGGAGCGGCCGGGTGGCGCGGCGGGGTGGCGGGAGCGGCGGGTGGTGGGGCGGGAGCGGGTGGCGGCGGTGGGGGAGCTGGGGGGGATGAGCGGTTAAATGAAATTCTAACGTTAAACTGAAGACAAATTTAATTGATGGAAAATTTAATGAAATTCTAACATTAAAATCACTTCAGAGCTGCAGACAGTATATAATTCCCCACGCTGAAAAAATGAAAATTCGAACAGTGAATAGACCTGAGAAGGCGCAAAAGCCAAAAGAGTTTTCTTTTATTAATGCAAAATTATAATATGAATTCGAGGATGGTATGGAAAAAGAGCGGAAAATGTTTGATATCGAGGTAATATGTGATTCTTTTAATTCCAAGTTTTCATTTTCGCGGAAGGGGGGAAGGGGGGGGGAAGGGCACACCATTTTTTTTTTTTTGGGGTACCTGCTCCCCTGTTTCCCCTAGCAACGCCACTGGTGGGGGTCCTGTTTATAGACTGCTTCCTATGCTTCTAAATATACCTTCGAAAATGTAATTTATCACTTAATTTTAAGGTACATTCGGCCCAAAAAGTAGAGGGGGGATGATAGTATGGATCATCCCTTGTCAAAAAGTGGGGGATTTATCCCCCATCACCCCTGAATCTACGCCTATGCTCACCATTACGATGAATAAAATGTTTGAGGCGAAAAAGATCTACATCTAAAATTTGCTTATTGAAAATAAGCTACCATCAATCTACGAATCGAGTTATGATCTGGTTTGAAATGTCAGTTTTACTATACAAATTGTAAGGCTACACACTATGATAAACATAATTGGTTAATAAATACATTCTATATATGACTCCAATCAGATTTGTGAGTATAACATTTACATCAAAATATGCCACCATATCTGCTTAAAGGTATATGGACAGGTAGCGATTTTGCCATAGATATGTTCAGTTTAATATTCTAAACATTTCATAAACATTTATCTATTAAAAATATCCACTCGTTTCTGATATATAATCTAAGCCTCCAAAAAGCGGCTGCACTATCAAAAAAGGGCGTGTGACGTAAGAATAAGGACACTGCGAGGCCTACAATGCATACCTTCCACAGTGCCACTGTGTCACATTGACCTAGGCTACTTCAAAATATCAGTTTCATTGAATTGGACATCAGAATATGGAGCGGCGGGGTGGTGGGAGCGTTCTGATCTATTCAAGTTCCGATCCATTATTTTTTTGTGATTGGCGAATTCCACTTCTTACGTTAGGTTGTAAGCATAGGCTGTAGGTATTACTGTATGGTACATTATTTGTAACTTTTACATAACGTTAATATTGATGAGACCTAAAAATAAGCCAGATGTTTCACATTTTGGGATCGATTTTGTAAGAAAGTGATTGTGGTGAGTGTTTATGAAGGCAATTGTATCAATTTATGCAAAGTGCTTGCTACCTGTCCATATACCTTAAAACTAAACGATACATCAAAATACGCTTTCCAGTTACCATTCACCTGGTTGCAATCACAGGTGTTCCTAGCGTTATGGCAACCTATATACTTATTACATATATATAACAAGGCCCGAGGTCACCTCCTACCGCGACTTTCGAACCGTATATAAAAATATAAACATTTTTTGACCACTCGCGTATCTTAATTACATTTTTTTACCAACTCACATTTGCCGGAGAATCCCTTCTTAGTTTATAAGCCACAGTATTTGTAATTTTTTTCCCAAAGATGTACAAACGATGAATTTTACAGTCATGACAGTTTAAATGCCCGACAATTTGCTGCAAACCGAAGAAATATTGCGATGACGTCATTGAAGTGCTGCTTCTTCGTTTGTTCAGTGGCATCTCTACCTTTTTCTGAATCAAGTTACAACAGGTATTTGTATCATCATCCCTAATCATCGTCGTCGTCATCGTCATCGTTATCGTCATCGTCATCGTCATCGTCATCGTCATCGTCATCATCATCATCATCATCATCATCATCATCATCATCATCATCATCATCATCATCATCATCATCATCATCATCATCATCATCATCATCATCATCATCATCATCATCATCATCATCATCATCATCATCATCATCATCATCATCATCATCATCATCATCATCATCATCATCATCATCATCATCATCATCATCATCATCATCATCATCATCATCATCATCATCATCATCATCATCATCATCATCATCATCATCATCATCATCATCATCATCATCATCATCATCATCATCATCATCATCATCATCATCATCATCATCATCATCATCATCATCATCATCATCATCATCATCATCATCATCATCATCATCATCATCATCATCATCATCATCATCATCATCATCATCATCATCATCATCATCATCATCATCATCATCATCATCATCATCATCATCATCATCATCATCATCATCATCATCATCATCATCATCATCATCATCATCATCATCATCATCATCATCATCATCATCATCATCATCATCATCATCATCATCATCATCATCATCATCATCATCATCATCATCATCATCATCATCATCATCATCATCATCATCATCATCATCATCATCATCATCATCATCATCATCATCATCATCATCATCATCATCATCATCATCATCATCATCATCATCATCATCATCATCATCATCATCATCATCATCATCATCATCATCATCATCATCATCATCATCATCATCATCATCATCATCATCATCATCATCATCATCATCATCATCATCATCATCATCATCATCATCATCATCATCATCATCATCATCATCATCATCATCATCATCATCATCATCATCATCATCATCATCATCATCATCATCATCATCATCATCATCATCATCATCATCATCATCATCATCATCATCATCATCATCATCATCATCATCATCATCATCATCATCATCATCATCATCATCATCATCATCATCATCATCATCATCATCATCATCATCATCATCATCATCATCATCATCATCATCATCATCATCATCATCATCATCATCATCATCATCATCATCATCATCATCATCATCATCATCATCATCATCATCATCATCACTATCATCGTTGTCATTATTATTATTATGATCATGTCATATGAATGTTTATAATGTTGTTACTGAAAATTATCGCAATTCTACATTTTCCCGCACCTTTCATTTGGTTAAATAGAATGAAACTAAAACACTGTTTATTTAAAAGACTGATTTGAAACTAGTGCCAAATTCAGACAATGATTTAAACCGTAGAAAAAATGACAATCTTGCATTTTCGTTTACACATCAAATTCTGTCATTCCTGTCATTACTTTACACCAAAATTCTGACAATTTGAAATTCTTCGAAATTGTTATAACGGCTCTGTAGAAGAAATTCGTATGCAACGATTAGTGTTGTTGTTACTGGCGGAACAGATTATCATCCTGCGCTGCGCGTGTTGTTCTTACTTTTTTTGTGACTTTAGCCTTTGCGATATGTATACTCGACCTTCAAGTTTCCATCTTGTGTGTTTGGTCTTGGTTTGGTGTGGTGATAGTACAAAGGATTTATACGAAATTGAACTTGGGATAGAGCATATTCTTAGAGCTGTTGCAAAATATTCTTCGCTGACTTTACTCTGCATTACAGATGCATTTTCTAGGAATAATGTTGCACTCGTAAAACATGGCGTGATTAGTACAAACGATAGCCGATACAGTTATTTTAATGATTGTTTATTGTCGTCCCCAAGTTGTATGCATTATCTTAGAATTGAAAATATTAATTATTGGGACAGTGGCACATTTAGATGCACTGTGGATCTGTATATATCATTTTCAGCACAAATTGATGTCATAGATTTTCCTGATTGTGCGGTGAATTCAGTGCATTTATTAAATAACGAGTCCTTCAACTTTAAATGTACAATAGAGGAAACGTTTAAGGCACTTGTGTTTTTGGAATTTGATAGAAAAGAACTGGAACCCAGTATTTCTTACACTAGGAATAATACTGGTCTACATGCAATCGTCACACCTGATTTTAATGGATCAACCTTTACATGCAGAACAGAACAAATAGGCAATTCATCCCTCAATCGGTATTCAAATAGTTGTAGCAGTGAACCTCTCCATGTTTATAACATTCTCGAGGCAACCACAATACCTCAACATAAGGACGTGTTTGCTGGGGGAAATGTAAGCGTATTATGCACAAGCAATATTCCTCTATCTTTTAAAGAATGGGTTTACAACCCAAAAGCTGTTGAAAACTTTTCGCAGGAAAATCTTACTAATAAAGATTCTATGATACGATTGATTGAACTCAAAGCATGTAATAACTGTACCCTAAACATTACATGTATTGTAACATATAAAACTCACAAAGCATTCTCAATTGCGACAGTTACAGTATGGACTGAAAGTGATGGCATTTTAGTAACCGGTGAGCCACCCAAAGGAACACCTTTTCTTTTTCTCTACGTACTTGGGGTGGTAACAGTATTAGGGATTGCCTTTGGTGCTCTGTTATGTTCTATAATTTCGTGTTTTCGTATCTCGAGGAACAAGAATAGGCCAACACAATCACCTAGTGATGGTGACAACGATTCTGTAGAAATGGACATTTACACCGAGGTTAAAGAAGATCAACTCCAATGCTCTGTCAACAACATCCAGCAACCACTCACGATAGCTCCATCGTCACAGATGTCACATTTTGCAGTAACGTCTGACAGTGAATACCAAAGTGAAACGTACGCTCAAACGTTGTATGCAAGACACATCGCACATTAATGTTATCATAATGATAAAATGTGTTAATCGTCTCAATTAATTCGAACGATTTTGTATAATTGTTTCGAAGTACATTAAATAATATAGCACTTTACCTGTGAGGGTATGAATAACACGTAATCAGTACCATAACTAGTAAAATAAATAGGTAATATGGGATAGGTATAGAACGAAAAGTACAACTTGTGTATGTTCACAACCTTGCTATTCCGCAGGAACCGTAAGTTAAGTTGCCTTTACCTACTCTTTTTAAGTGTCTTTAAATCAAACTTCTTTTATTAATTGAAAATTCTTTATATAATTTCTTTATTAATGCAATTCGCTTTACTGTATTTTATTCTTCTTATATATTCAACGGTTTTTAACCACATAATTTTGAGAAATTATATATTTAATAAAGTACACAAATCCTGTAGGGTGAAGTCAGTCTGTGATGCATTTCTGGACTGATATCATTTGACTGTTTGACGAAAGCTGTTTAATGCAAAATCCGTTTGAACTGTAAAATGGGGTTGTCCTTAATTTTACTTCCCTAATCTTTTTCTTCCTCCGAAACTTATTGCAGAGATTGATAATCTTGACTTCTTCTTGGATATTTCTTGATTAATTTTAGAATCTAAATCCACAGAAATCTCATTAAATGTGACTTGATAATTATATAACATTGCACAACATAACAAGCACATTGCAATATACAATTTTATAGATAGCCAAAAAACCATCCATTGTGTCTTACTTGCCAGCTTACTGTGACTTTCATATAAAATAAAAGCTTGTATTGAATAAAATAAAGTATTGAATTAAGCAATAAACCATACCAGTCGTTTTACTTTCGATTTTTACTTACTTAACGACGCACGTCTATACAGTGTAAAAGAGTTTTTATGGTGAGACAGCTACTTTATTAAAATCATTTCTATGAATAGAAATAAATTATTTGATAATCAACAATGGAAAATGAAAATCCTTGATCTCAGGATTTCATTTTCGTATCCTTCCTTTTTAGTGCAAATTGTCTAGAAAGGAAATAAAATTATAATATCTTTGACAAATTTTAATGTTCATTAATCCAAGGTATTTGTTTCAACCTACTAAGTTAATCGCGTTACTGATACAATCCAGACTAAAAAGAGAAGGACATGAAGTTCGCAATTGTGGCGCTACGAAAGTTGAAATCATACGTTTAAAAGGCTTATTACAAATACAAAATGGGTATTTTAAAGAGAATATAGTAAAAGTGTCATACGTTGCAAAAACAATACATTTAAAGATGTGAATCGTCATATGGGCACAATTCGAGTATTCGGTCATCCGGGCATTTTTGAACATCCAGGACTCTGTCGGTGAAAACGTGCTACGATTTGGGCACAAGTGAACACCACGCTTTATTTTACGTACGCATGATACATATATTTCAAATTTCAAAATAATTTTTTCTACGATATTTCCTCCACATTTGTAACATTTTCCTGCAAAATTACCAACGTGAACGTAAAGATTCAGGCCTCTAATGGTGACTGATTTCACGCTGGCTGTAATGGTAAAAACAAACTGGTTGTTCAGATTTACGCACGTTATTGTGATGTCATCCCGAATACTCGAATATTTAGAATTCCTTTCAATTTTTTTGATTGGTTGATATTTTCCTGCGCGATTCGTTGTCTCGTATTGCAAGGTATATACTTATTAAAAACGCTATGAAAAGCTCAGTTGGTTAGGGTGATAGGTTGTAAACTTTTCTTAAACCAACAGTCGGGAGTTCGAGCCCCGGTATAATCGTTTTTTCAAATTTTGCTTTTATCTTTTTTTCTGAGTAATTTTTATCTGGTGACTATTATTGTAGTATTATGATACTAAAATTTTACTTTCGCTTTTTCTTTCTGACAAACGCGTGGAAAAATACCAAGTTTCTCGTTACAGTAACGTAATACACTGTTCATGAAACTCGGCACACACAACCTGCGTGCTAACGTTGGTGTCTGACTGTACAAACAGACAGTACATGGATCAGAACTTATGTCCACAACCGGAAGTGACGTCAAAATACCGCATTCCCAATTTTACCGTATTTTACTGAGACGAGTCTCCCTCTTTAATTAAACTGTGTTGAGAAGATGTTTTTCATCCATTTCAATTTCTAATAAATATACTCGTTCAATGAAAATATAATTTGTTATAAGGTGCAAACGCAGAATTGCAAAGGGTGTGTGCAAATTTGCATTAATGAATTTCCATTATTTTAAATTTCAAATTGTTAGGAGCAAAAATTGGATTTCCTATGGTTCTCCTCAAAATTCCTCTTTTGTTGACAAAAGTCCAGTAAACTCTCCCGGTGAGGCTATCTAAAGGCTGTATCGACTGGAGTCGCAGCCAGTATCCTAACAGTGGGGAATGTGTCCATGTCAACGTCCAAAATTACATAGTGTACAAAGGACCTTAACAACGCTATAAGATTCTGAACATTTTACACATTTTAAAGTTTTGTTGTCAAAAATAATTCCCGAACAAAGCTTAGATATGTTTTTTTTTATTTCTTTAGAAAATCTTGTAAAACAGCGACTGCCTAATAGTAACACATAATGATTAGAAAGTCCCCGCTTTTCTTCAAATTTCTCAAAAACTGCACGGTGAATTTTAAAAGCGCACGGTGAAAAGATAATTCATATGAAATTATTTTAAATTGTGATGAAAAAATTGAACCCTTCGCATGTGTCTGATTCTTAGGTTATTTCTATACAAACTTTGGATTTGGATAGATGCATTGTGGGATACTTCTGTAAATGATCCCCCGATTAGGAGAACTATACTACTCTCCCGATCGAAGGCACGAACCGGACTGATGGAACGTGAACGGTTTCACACCGGAAGTGGAGCTAGCCTTGGGCAGTTTGAGGCAAAGAACCTCATCTACAGTGTGTATTCCCGTTCCTTATCTCGTTCGCTTTCATAAAAAGTAAGAACAAAGGAAAAATCAAATTTCATGCGTGGTATTCGTGTGGAATGTTTGCATGTTTATTTGTGTCTGTTCTTTTGGGAATGCGATGTGTCTTTTCCTTATAATGTCGGCCGTCGTCTTCCGAAAATTTCAGTCTGTTCTCTTCTGTTTCCCATTAGGTGTCAACCACCCTGTGTCTTTTTTTATTTTATTAAGTTTTAATCTGAAAACTATGAAACGCTGCACTTTACTTCACCTCGTTTTCGTATGATGTTATACAATGAAACTGAAACTCAACTTACATTTATCATCAATCATTCAGCGTGTGTTTTTGAAATATAGTTTTGCAGCTATAGAGCCCACTTCAAATAATATATACCATCATTTAAAGCGTTAAACAATGACGTAAAATTTTGAAAGGTGTGTGACATATTCATCTTGTATTTTTGTTTACACGTTAAATTCGTTAATAATTTTCGTCATTAACCAAATGCTTTGCACTACAATTTTTTCAATGCAAAGTTCCTCGAAATTTTTGATACGGTCAAATAAATTCGTAAGCCACGATGAGCTTTGCTGTTATAGCAGTCTAACGTAACGTCCAGCGCTGCGCAGAATCTTCATGCTTTCCTTGTGAATCCGCTCTGTTTTATATGTTTAATCGAGCGTCAAGTTCCCATCTTGTTTATTTCACCATTATAGTTTGGTCTTCATTTGGTGTGAGGCTAAGATAAACGAATACCAAATTGAACTTGGCGTAGGTAATAGTATTCAAGGGGTTGCGAAATGTTTATGGCTGTTCCCAGGTTGCACGCATTATCTAAGAATTGAAAATATTATCTACTCGGACAGTGAAACATTCAAATTGATGTAATAGATGTTTTGTTTTCTTAATTAGCGAGATAGCTTTAACTGTACAACGGAGGAGCTTTATGAGCTTGAGGCACAGGTATTTTTGAACGTTGATAAAGAAGGACTGGTATCCAATATCTTTTATTCTAAGGATGATACTGGGCTTCATGCACACGTCACACCTGATTTTAATGGATCAACTTTTACATACAGAACAGAACAGAGGCAGATCATCCGGGAATGCGTTTTCAGAGAGATGTAGCGGTGAACCTCTATAAACTTATGACAATCTTGAGGCAATCACAATACCTCAACATACGAAAATGTTTCCAGTGAAAATGTAAGCGTTTTATGCACAAGTAATATCCCTCGATCCCTTAAAGAATGGAATTACAACACAAAGCTGCAGGAAACCTTCCACAGGAAAATCTTACTAAAAGACTAATGAAGATTCTATAATACGCTTGGTTAAAGTCCAATCAAGCAATAATTGTACCCTTAAAGGAATATTCTCATTGATTTTAATTTTTAATATATGATAGAGAATAGTAGTAGAAACAAAGTGATGAAAAACTATATTAATATCTTATTCCGTTTAGAAGTTATAACAATTTAAAAATAGAAAAATGTTCTTAAAAACACCTCGTACAGTATATGTCATTTAGCTTGGTGATGTCATTAATGCAATTCCAGCACAGTTCTTATGTATTTTTTTCTAAATTTAATCACACTTGTTTTACATTATCGAACAACATTTTTGGTTCATTATAGAGATAGGGTGGAATATATAATTTACAAGAATACATTTGGTGTACATCACATTTACAAAGATAAAAAAAAATAAATGATTTTAAAAGAAATACAAAAGATGTTTTGTTGAAATTGTCTCTATGACATCACAGATATTGCCAATCAGTCACTCTTGTCCAAATTCAAAAATATTTTAAAATTGTGTAACTTCTAAACGGAATAAGATATCAATATAGATTTTTCACCACTTTGTTTCTTAAAAGATTCTCTATCATATACGGAAAAATGAAAAACCATGGGAATATTCCTTTAACGTTTCATGTATAGTTACACATTTAACCCACAATGCATCCGCAAATACTCTAATTACAGAATGGACTGAAAGGGATGAAATTTTAGTAACCACTGAGTCATCTCATTTTGCTTTCTGTACGTGCTTGGGGTGGTCATAATATTGGTGATTACTTCGGTGTTGTCGTACATTTGATCACTTCAGTCGTCTTATATCATGGAATAGGAACAGCTCCAGATCAGCTAATGATGGTGGAGGCGCTCTTGCAGGAATATATACTTACACTGAAATTTAAGACAAGCAACCCCATATTTATGCCAACGACATATCCAAACAGTACCTCAACCTTACTCGAAGTCTACACTTCGTTATTAAAAAGAATTTTTAGTTTCTCTTAAACATACATCTGAGTCTGTGCATTTACCCTTTCCCATCATTTCATGTGTTAATCATTTTGTCACTGGTATCCAGCCAATTAAAAGGGAAGACACAGAGAGGAAAAAGAGGAGGGCTCGTAAGTTAAAGGTTACGAATGCAATTACATCGGACCCTAGGCCTGTACAAAACCCTGGTTTTGTTTCTGACTCAGTTTCTATCCTTGATGATTTTAAACTTAACTTATGTGTATTGAATATCAGGTCTATTTGAAATAAACCCTTGGAATTTGTTGACTTTGTTTGTCGTAACAACTTGAATTTGATCGCTGTAACTGAAACATGGCTAAAGCTTAATAATGACATCGTTATTGGCGAGTGCACACCGAATGGTTTCTCACTCCATCATGTTCCCCGTTCAAAAAGACCGGTGGGGGACTTGCACTTCTGTTTAGGTCCAGCTTGTCTGTTGATTTCAAAGACAGTAACAGTTCAAACTATACAACTTTTGAATCACTTCATGCTGTGATTAATGGAAATTCCATGTCTGTTAGTCTGGTTATTATTTACCATTTGATTAAAGATCATATTGACAAAGCAATCAGTTTTTTCACTTTTTTACACATAAATTTGATAACTTAATCACTGAGTACATCCAACAACACTCAGAGATTATTTTCACAGGGGACTTCAACATTCATGTAGATAACCCACATAATGGTCCTGCAAATCAGTTCAAGAACCTTCTTACATCTTATGGATTTACTCAACACATAAATGAGGCCACTCACTCCCACGGGCATTGTCTGGATCTACTGATCACTCGCGAAAATACTCTGCCAGCTATCTCAAATATTTACATCCATCCAGGTTTATCTGATCATTATGCTATAATGGGGAATCTCAACATTAAAAAGCCCTGTTTGCCCACCAAAACTGCCACATCACGA
>JAIGNY010002274.1:0-10035 GCA_020152595.1 Chiridota heheva | reverse complement strand
AAATCTCAGATTTTGTTCCTCTGCAAAAACGGCTGATTGAGTCTATTTGAATATATCCGATCCCAAATTTTTGCCATTTTTGAAAGCCTGGTAACCCCTATTGAACAAAACTGTCACGGAGGAAAATGGTTTTGAACCCATTGGATGCCACCCTTCTCCCTTTTTGACGTTTTTAAGTCTCATTGACTTAGCGTGCACATAATTATTGCTTACGGATACAACTAATTAGAGGTAGCAAAACGGCTGACTGAGTCTACTTGAATAAATCCGATCCTGAATTTTTTGACATTTTTGAAAAGCCTGGTCACCCCCCTATTGAACAAAACCGTCACGGAGGAAAATGGTTTTGAACCCATTGGATGCCACCCCTCTCCCTTTTTGACGTTTTTAAGTCTCATTGACTTAGAGTGCACATAATTATTGCCTTACGGATACAGCTAATTACAGGTAGCTAATTACAATAAACATACATTTTCGCATATCAAACGAAAGGTCTACTAGTCCTCTGTCTCCGAGCACATAAAATTTTCGAAAAATGTGTTGTTATAAGGCGTGATTCAACCAAATTGCGCCCACTTTACGTAAATCATTTCGAAAATCTCAGATTTTGTTCCTCTGCAAAAACGGCTGATTGAGTCTATTTGAATATATCCGATCCCAAATTTTTGACATTTTTGAAAAGCCTGGTAACCCCTATTGAACAAAACTGTCACGGAGGAAAATGGTTTTGAACCCATTGGATGCCACCCTTCTCCCCTTTTTGACGTTTTTAAGTCTCATTGACTTAGCGTGCACATAATTATTGCCTTACGGATACAGCTAATTAGAGGTAGCAAAACGGCTGACTGAGTCTACTTGAATAAATCCGATCCTGAATTTTTGACATTTTTGAAAAGCCTGGTCACCCCCCTATTGAACAAAACCGTCACGGAGGAAAATGGTTTTGAACCCATTGGATGCCACCCCTCTCCCTTTTTGACGTTTTTAAGTCTCATTGACTTAGAGTGCACATAATTATTGCCTTACGGATACAGCTAATTACTGGTAGCTAATTACAATAAACATACATTTTCGCATATCAAACGAAAGGTCTACTAGTCCTCTGTCTCCCGAGCACATAACATTTTGGAAAAATGTGTTGTTATAAGGCGTGATTCAACCAAATTGCGCCCCACTTTACGTAAATCATTTCGAAAATCTCAGATTTTGTTCCTCTGCAAAAACGGCTGATTGAGTCTATTTGAATATATCCGATCCCAAATTTTTTGACATTTTTGAAAAGCCTGGTAACCCCCCTATTGAACAAAACTGTCACGGAGGAAAATGGTTTTGAACCCATTGGATGCCACCCTTCTCCCTTTTGACGTTTTTAAGTCTCATTGACTTAGCGTGCACATAATTATTGCCTTACGGATACAACTAATTAGAGGTAGCAAAACGGCTGACTGAGTCTACTTGAATAAATCCGATCCTGAATTTTTGACATTTTTGAAAAGCCTGGTCACCCCTATTGAACAAAACCGTCACGGAGGAAAATGGTTTTGAACCCATTGGATGCCACCCCTCTCCCTTTTTGACGTTTTTAAGTCTCATTGACTTAGAGTGCACATAATTATTGCCTTACGGATACAGCTAATTACAGGTAGCTAATTACAATAAACATACATTTTCGCATATCAAACGAAAGGTCTACTAGTCCTCTGTCTCCCGAGCACATAAATTTTCGAAAAATGTGTTGTTATAAGGCGTGATTCAACCAAATTGCGCCCCACTTTACGTAAATCATTTCGAAAATCTCAGATTTTGTTCCTCTGCAAAAACGGCTGATTGAGTCTATTTGAATATATCCGATCCCAAATTTTTTGACATTTTTGAAAAGCCTGGTAACCCCTATTGAACAAAACTGTCACGGAGGAAAATGGTTTTGAACCCATTGGATGCCACCCTTCTCCTTTTTGACGTTTTTAAGTCTCATTGACTTAGCGTGCACATAATTATTGCCTTACGGATACAACTAATTAGAGGTAGCAAAACGGCTGACTGAGTCTACTTGAATAAATCCGATCCTGAATTTTTTGACATTTTTGAAAAGCCTGGTCACCCCCCTATTGAACAAAACCGTCACGGAGGAAAATGGTTTTGAACCCATTGGATGCCACCCCTCTCCCTTTTTGACGTTTTTAAGTCTCATTGACTTAGAGTGCACATAATTATTGCCTTACGGATACAGCTAATTACAGGTAGCTAATTACAATAAACATACATTTTCGCATATCAAACGAAAGGTCTACTAGTCCTCTGTCTCCCGAGCACATAAAATTTTCGAAAAATGTGTTGTTATAAGGCGTGATTCAACCAAATTGCGCCCCACTTTACGTAAATCATTTCGAAAATCTCAGATTTTGTTCCTCTGCAAAAACGGCTGATTGAGTCTATTTGAATATATCCGATCCCAAATTTTTGACATTTTTGAAAAGCCTGGTAACCCCCCTATTGAACAAAACTGTCACGGAGGAAAATGGTTTTGAACCCATTGGATGCCACCCTTCTCCCTTTTTGACGTTTTTAAGTCTCATTGACTTAGCGTGCACATAATTATTGCCTTACGGATACAACTAATTAGAGGTAGCAAAACGGCTGACTGAGTCTACTTGAATAAATCCGATCCTGAATTTTTTGACATTTTTGAAAAGCCTGGTCACCCCCCTATTGAACAAAACCGTCACGGAGGAAAATGGTTTTGAACCCATTGGATGCCACCCCTCTCCCTTTTTGACGTTTTTAAGTCTCATTGACTTAGAGTGCACATAATTATTGCCTTACGGATACAGCTAATTACTGGTAGCTAATTACAATAAACATACATTTTCGCATATCAAACGAAAGGTCTACTAGTCCTCTGTCTCCCGAGCACATAAAATTTTCGAAAAATGTGTTGTTATAAGGCGTGATTCAACCAAATTGCGCCCCACTTTACGTAAATCATTTCGAAAATCTCAGATTTTGTTCCTCTGCAAAAACGGCTGATTGAGTCTATTTGAATATATCCGATCCCAAATTTTTTGACATTTTTGAAAAGCCTGGTAACCCCCCTATTGAACAAAACTGTCACGGAGGAAAATGGTTTTGAACCCATTGGATGCCACCCTTCTCCCTTTTTGACGTTTTTAAGTCTCATTGACTTAGCGTGCACATAATTATTGCCTTACGGATACAGCTAATTAGAGGTAGCAAAACGGCTGACTGAGTCTACTTGAATAAATCCGATCCTGAATTTTTTGACATTTTTGAAAAGCCTGGTCACCCCTATTGAACAAAACCGTCACGGAGGAAAATGGTTTTGAACCCATTGGATGCCACCCCTCTCCCTTTTGACGTTTTTAAGTCTCATTGACTTAGTGTGCACATAATTATTGCCTTACGGATACAGCTAATTACAGGTAGCTAATTACAATAAACATACATTTTCGCATATCAAACGAAAGGTCTACTAGTCCTCTGTCTCCCGAGCACATAAATTTTCGAAAAATGTGTTGTTATAAGGCGTGATTCAACCAAATTGCGCCCCACTTTACGTAAATCATTTCGAAAATCTCAGATTTTGTTCCTCTGCAAAAACGGCTGATTGAGTCTATTTGAATATATCCGATCCCAAATTTTTTGACATTTTTGAAAAGCCTGGTAACCCCCCTATTGAACAAAACTGTCACGGAGGAAAATGGTTTTGAACCCATTGGATGCCACCCTTCTCCCTTTTTGACGTTTTTAAGTCTCATTGACTTAGCGTGCACATAATTATTGCCTTACGGATACAACTAATTAGAGGTAGCAAAACGGCTGACTGAGTCTACTTGAATAAATCCGATCCTGAATTTTGACATTTTTGAAAAGCCTGGTCACCCCTATTGAACAAAACCGTCACGGAGGAAAATGGTTTTGAACCCATTGGATGCCACCCCTCTCCCTTTTTGACGTTTTTAAGTCTCATTGACTTAGAGTGCACATAATTATTGCCTTACGGATACAGCTAATTACTGGTAGCTAATTACAATAAACATACATTTTCGCATATCAAACGAAAGGTCTACTAGTCCTCTGTCTCCCGAGCACATAAAATTTTCGAAAAATGTAAACGTCTCATTGCGCTAAGCTTGTTAGCGCATACGTAACGTAACTGCACTGAGTGTGATCCCAATCTGTGTACATGCATCACTGCACTTAGCACGAGTGTTTTATAAATTTATTTAAGCGAAACTTTTTTGTCTTCTTTTGCGAGATAAACAAAAAAATTCTGCCGTAAAACCTGTGTGTAGCGTAGATTTCTCACATACTTTGAGACTGTAATTTATTAGACAAGAGTCTAACGTTAATACGATTTCGCCAGACTTTTCTTTATTCCTTCGAAGTTTGAACGTACAGTATGTTAGGCTAGTTGCCATCTTATAGTAAAACTGGGTGAAAGGCCTAATGTTAGGCCTAACCGTGATAATTCATAGAGAGACAGCCCAGAGGTTAAATTTGATCGAAAATAGTTTTAAAACGTTAATTGCTGTCATTGAGATGTATCAATAAGATGAATCATTCATTTTAAGTAAATTTCAGCCCCTTTTGGAAATGCAAATGCAAGAATTTACTGGAAATTTTTGAGAGAAGTGAAGACTAACTCACAATAAGAATAAAAAGTTAAGATAATTGTTAAAAAGCATTTAAGTTGTCACTGCCATTTCCCCGACTGTTGGCTTCGGCCCGACTATGTACTTGTGAAAATGGAATATTGGTACATGGATGTCAGTTAATGGTTCCTTAAACCCTTATTGGCAACATTTATGGAGTGGCCCCGCCATTATGTCACCCCGGACTTGGCCCAACCTATGTCCACTGTGGTGCTATGGTAGAAGGAATAGAGAACCAACTCTACCCTTAAGGGTGCCATGATATTGCTAATGGGGTTTGTGGCAATTGTGATGCAGTTATTTTCATTTTCCACTGATTTATAAACATCAAAACATGACGTCAGATTACGTCATTAATTACTTTTTTCAATGCTGCTGACATGCCTGGACTATATTTTGCTCTGAATGAAAAGTTGATAGAAATTCCTTCTTTTTTTTTTGAAGGGGGGGGGGGTGATTTATTAAGAAAATCAGCTTCTTTAAAATAAAAAATTCTTTCAGGAGACCTTTTTCCTAGTCATAGAAAATCAAATTCACTGTTTCCTTGGACCCCACCAGGGGCCCTTAAGTGGGCCCCTGGCCCCACGCCAAAAGTGTTTCGCGCATTGCGCTCGCCGCCCTCGGCGCCAGCAATAAACTGCTTTCAATTTTTCAACATTTATTTTTAATAAGCTACTTTCAGCTTTTTTTACCAAGTGTCTCTCACATGCCCGAGTACTGCTTGGGCCTTCATTTACAATTCCTTACTTCATCATTAAAGTACTGCAGGAAGGGATCCCCCTTCCTTGAGGGAATTTTATGGAAATAATGACTGTATTTCGTGGTGAGTCCCATTTGTTCTTAACGACTATTAGTTTATTTGTTCTTAACAACTTGCTTCCACAATCTCAATGTCAACCATACTGAGGGATGTGTATCATAACCACAGCTGTTAAAAATGGTCGTTTCTTTGAACTATACTCAATATGAGTTTCACCATCGATTGCATTTAAAAGCAGAGGTATTTATAAGCTGGAATATATAGTTTGCTGATTAAAACATTACATAATGTTAAATGTTAGTCAATCTAAAGCAATAATCATTCATATATAACCTCTTTTTGGCACAAATGACTTCACTGTTAAAGGAGGCACAGTCTGACATAATTCTTTCTTCCATATAATAGAATTGAAAATAACTAATTTTCTGACCAAGTTCCATAACTTCCGAAGCAATCTAACATATTTTTTGTTTAATTGTTAAAAACTGTAATGCTACTACTTTATAGTACCATGGTAGCTGCCATTTTGATTGCAAAACATGCAGATTATGTCATCGGCCCAGCAGGATCTTGGAATGCTTTGTATTTCTTTAAAATGTACCTCAAGTTTTCTAGCTTATGAACAAGTGTTTTTATTTTGTAAGGGTGAAGGAAAATTTTGTGTATTCATGAAATTGAAAAATCAAAACATGCTGATATAACTTTGTGTCACATCATTTTGAAATAAAAGACTTTAATCACATATGTAAAGAATTACATTATAATCTTTATGTCCCTATTGGGAATCTATGTCATCATGCACAATATTTCAATACAGAATTAAACAAAATGGCAGCCCCCTGTGTCGATTTCAAACATGAATAACTTGAGATAGGAATTTGACTCTGATGTTTTTGGCAGTTGGTTAAGATCTTGTATTCTCTATCATATGAAATAATGATTGTATCAGACTTTATGCCTCCTTTAATGTGTCGTTATGCCGAACAAGCATGCTAGTTAATAATGATAGAATATATCTGCCAAATTTTTAAGAAAATGTTAAGATGCTCAATTAGGCATGATGGAAATCTTCTGTTTTTGATTCCTGGAAATGTGAAGTCTTATGCGGCAGCAACACTTGTACCTGCTGAGGTAAACTCTGTTATAACCAGGTCTGTGACAGGATGTTGTACTGTATATTACCCGATGGCAGGGAAAATATTCGTTTAAATTTTCTCGTACCACTTCACAAAGAAGCATCGATCGAAACATTTTGAAATGAAGTGAAGTAAAACCAAGTCAGTTAGTCAAGAG
The DNA here is from genome assembly GCA_020152595.1 of Chiridota heheva. Taxonomy (NCBI): domain Eukaryota; kingdom Metazoa; phylum Echinodermata; class Holothuroidea; order Apodida; family Chiridotidae; genus Chiridota; species Chiridota heheva. The sequence continues at coordinate 3,309 of JAIGNY010002274.1, read as the reverse complement.
TGGAGGTAAGTTCCGACAGAAAATAACTTTGCGGAATATAATTATTTTAAAAAACAAGACATTGGGTAAAATAAATAAATAAAGTAAGCAGGTAAAATGATAATTATGAATTGACCAGGCTTCACCTTTTACCACCACCGGTCATCTGTGGAGAAAATCCTATCAAAACCTAAGTCCTGTATCATATTTTAAAAATAGGATCTACATAAATATGATCAAACCAATATTCAGGGCCCTGACACAGGTTTCATATGGCAGGTGAGAGGGAGAAGGGGGAACATTATTCGGGAAGGGAACATTATTCGGGAAGGGGCTATGCCCTTCCCATGTCAGGCCCTGATATTCAATGCCTTCTACCACCCTGATATTGCAATTTTCATGGAATGAAGCAATGCAGGCTTACCTATTTTATGTGCAGTTTTGACAGCACTAAATTTCACTTCTTTTTTTTTTACCCAATTGAGCTTAGTTAATTTAGGCCTACACTTTTTTCTAATATCACTCACTCTGTTTTGTACATAAACTGGAATATAAAAAAAAGTACTCTACACAAGTGGAAGAAAAAAGCAGTAACAGCATTTCATTACGCCCAACATTACTGACACATGCCCAGGAATTTTTTATTTACTGTATCAAGTAGGCCTAATAGTAAGAAAGAAAGGTTCAACGCGACACGAGTTTATAGACCCTCTTGACTTCTGCCTCTTTTTTCACGGCCAAATGCTGTAGCTGTTTTTCTTCATACTGGCTGAAGCCGGATGTCCTTGATATTGGATAAACGTTACTATAAAAATAATTATTCATGCAAAAGGAAAAAAAACGCTCTTAAAAGTTTTTGTAAATTCTTGTTGACTTAGACTGACAAAGCAATTAATAAGCATCCATACTGGCCCAGGGATTTTTCAATGTATCTTGTCTAATCTGCAAAACTGACAAAGGCTCAAGTTCGGAAGCTGTGGAAAAATATAAGACAAACATGTCAACATCAGTTTAAATTGATTCATTTCCCATCCTCGACATTTGGCCTAACAGTAGATCTATAATCGTGAAAAATATCAAACGAAATATTTAGTCATTAATATTTAACAGTACCCTCCTACCAATATCAGCAAAGCTTAGAAATATTAGCTCTTATGTCTAATTCTAATTGTATAACAAAAGCAGAACACCATTACACATCGATTAAACCATGTAGCCTAACGCTAGGCTTTTTAATGTGACTGTGTGATAGGATAGCTAAATTCAATCAAAAAACATCGCCAGAATCAGTTTTTGTTTTCCCGAAATTCATTTTGTTTGTCCAAAAACTGTAACAAAATTAAATTTAATCGAAGGATTGATTCAATTTTCACATCAACTTTTTCCCTAATGGATTTAATAAGTATTTTTATTGAAAATTTCGTCCGAAAAATGCAATGCAAATGAAGACATTGCCTCATTTCGTAAGCGAATATTGCAAGTAGGGCCTATGTACTGTGATTCTGAACGTTGCGATGCTGACGGAATTAAAAATATTTATATCCCAGAGTTCAACGTGAAACTGAATGAAAACAAAATAATATTTTACGAAAGTTTTTAATTCCTCTAGGCCTCGCGTTAAAACATTTTGCTAAAGAAAAAAAGTCTGCCAGGCCTAATCCGATAAGCAGATTATTATAACTGTGCAACGTTAGGAGTCCTTTACAAAGCACAGGCACTTCGATCTTGATTGACATAATGCATACAGTGTGTATCGATTTTTAGGGCGTTAAGTCACAGGTGAATAGAAGCTGCAGGGCTGCAAGCTCGGTGATGTTAGCGCGGTAACCCACGTTTAGCGCGATTTTTGCGCTTGGGCAGCTCCATTCATCATGGTGGTAAGTGCACTAACGCCACGCACTTAGCGTGTACGGTTATTCCCGACTGTACTGTACGTAAATCATTTTCGAAAATCTCAGATTTTGTTCCTCTGCAAAACGGCTGATTGAGTCTATTTGAATATATCCGAACCCAATTTTTGACATTTTGAAAAGCCTGGTAACCCCTATTGAACAAAACCGTCACGGAGGAAAATGGTTTTGAACCCATTGGATGCCACCCTTCTCCCTTTTTGACGTTTTTAAGTCTCATTGACTTAGCGTGCACATAATTATTGCCTTACGGATACAGCTAATTACTGGTAGCTAATTACAATAAACATACATTTTCGCATATCAAACGAAAGGTCTACTAGTCCTCTGTTTCCCGAGCACATAAAATTTTCGAAAAATGTGTTGTTATAAGGCGTGATTCAACCAAATTGCGCCCCACTTTACGTAAATCATTTCGAAAATCTCAGATTTTGTTCCTCTGCAAAAACGGCTGATTGAGTCTATTTGAATATATCCGATCCCAAATTTTTTGACATTTTTGAAAAGCCTGGTAACCCCTATTGAACAAAACTGTCACGGAGGAAATGGTTTTGAACCCATTGGATGCCACCCTTCTCCCTTTTTGACGTTTTTAAGTCTCATTGACTTAGCGTGCACATAATTATTGCCTTACGGATACAGCTAATTAGAGGTAGCAAAACGGCTGACTGAGTCTACTTGAATAAATCCGATCCTGAATTTTTGACATTTTTGAAAAGCCTGGTCACCCCTATTGAACAAAACCGTCACGGAGGAAAATGGTTTTGAACCCATTGGATGCCACCCCTCTCCCTTTTTGACGTTTTTAAGTCTCATTGACTTAGTGTGCACATAATTATTGCCTTACGGATACAGCTAATTACAGGTAGCTAATTACAATAAACATACATTTTCGCATATCAAACGAAGGTCTACTAGTCCTCTGTCTCCTGAGCACATACAATTTTTCGAAAAATGTGTTGTTATAAGGCGTGATTCAACCAAATTGCGCCCCACTTTACGTAAATCATTTCGAAAATCTCAGATTTTGTTCCTCTGCAAAAACGGCTGATTGAGTCTATTTGAATATATCCGATCCTGAATTTTTTGACATTTTTGAAAAGCCTGGTAACCCCCTATTGAACAAAACTGTCATGGAGGAAAATGGTTTTGAACCCATTGGATGCCACCCTTCTCCCTTTTTGACGTTTTTAAGTCTCATTGACTTAGCGTGCACATAATTATTGCCTTACGGATACAACTAATTAGAGGTAGCAAAACGGCTGACTGAGTCTACTTGAATAAATCCGATCCTGAATTTTGGACATTTTTGAAAAGCCTGGTCACCCCTATTGAACAAAACCGTCACGGAGGAAAATGGTTTTGAACCCATTGATGCCACCCCTCTCCCTTTTTGACGTTTTTAAGTCTCATTGACTTA
>JAIGNY010002273.1:5000-16847 GCA_020152595.1 Chiridota heheva | reverse complement strand
GGGCAGTATTTCTCAAATAAAATTCACCATATACCAACTTCAAGGTCATGTGTGTGTGATCTGTGTGTAATAGACACAAATTTGTAACATCAAAATCACTTCTGACATAGGTTTTAAATCCTACTTACATATGTTTTACATGAAACACTACAGGGCCTGGATTAGGCCCTGTAGTGCAAGAGGACCTCATAGTGTATTACAGAAACTTACACAGGGCCTCATAGTGCTACTTCTGTGAGTGCATATATACACACGCACACACACACACACATATATATATATATATATATATATATATATATATATATATATATATATATATATATATATATATATATATATATATATATATATATATATATATATATATGTATATATATACGATGCTAAAAGTGTTCGATTCTTTGAATAGAAGAGCTGAAATGTAGGTAATTGTCAGTTATGGCGAATGATCGTTACTCAAAGTTTCACGGCACTCTCTCTGATCATCAGGCAACATTCAACTTTCACACAGCTGAAAGCGAAATGGGTAGAGTGAGCAAGATCACACTGAGCCGCATTAATAACGAAATATGATAAAACACCAAGGCTAACCGATGTCGAAATACATTATCCGTTATCGATGCAAAATGGGAGTGGGAGAGAGGATGCTGGGACGCCCTCTTCTTGGGGATAGGGGTTGGAGAGGCTGTGGCCAATACGAACTTGGAACTGCTTGGATGAGAGGAAGTTTTGAATAAAGGTGGGGAGGTGGCCTCTGAGGCCGATGGTGTGAAGTTTGTGGATAATGCCGTATTTCCAAGTAGTGTCAAAAGCTTTCTCGAGGTCGAAAAAGATGGCAATGGGGTGTTCCTTTTTGCAAAGGATTCCTGAATAGCAGTGTCGAGTGTAATTAACTGGTCCAAGGTATTGCGACGTTTCCGGAAGCCGCTTTGGGGAGGGGAGAGGATTCTATTGATCTCAAGGAGCCAGTTTAGTCTCTGGTTAATGATCTTTTCCATCTTTTCTATCTGTCTGTCTATATATTTTTTTTAACAACCTAAAGTAAGCAAACGTGCAGGTTAAATACGTTTCAGTGTAACTCTATAGTGTGAAAAGAATCTAAATTTACATAAAACATTTAGTCAACAAAAACACATTAAAACACCCTATAAAAAGATTCGTGATAGTTGACACTGTCACCACAATAAGAGATTTGGGCTTAGCCGTAAGGAGCCCCTTCCACACCACAGGGTTTAGCTAGTGTATATGTATGTAATTAAGTAATTAAGTTATATAATCATAGGCGCATGCCACCCACTTTTATTAGAATACTCACGTATCTCACACCGTTCTCCTGTAAGACTGCTTGTACATGTGCATATGACCGTGGTTCCCAATTGAAAGCAGGTCCCGCCATTCATGCAAGGGTTTGGAGTGCAGGACACTATTGGTACTGCGGTCAAAAAAAAAAAGAGTATCGTTATTATAAAAAAAACTGACCATTGTGAAAGTTCTATTATTATCATGGTTGAAAAAATCATTATAAAGCATTAATTTTCGAAAAATCCAGAATGCATATTCAGTACGTTTCTGCGTATCTTTAACACATCAAAAGGTTAGGTTCGACGATCAGTATTTCCAATTTCGCTTCATTCATCGCGCCTTAGGCACGAACTACTTACTGCATCGCATGAATATAACGCCCTTTGTAGGTTTTGTAACACGACTGCCAATACCATTAAGCCTCTTTTCTGTGATTGTGGGGTAACCTCTTATTTGCGTCTTGATGTTAAGCAAAGTTTTCTTGGGTTATCAGTTCGTTTTCACGAAAATTGATATTTTGGGGGCTTTAATTTTACACAGAAACATCCTATTATTTTTCCACCTTAAGTACTATGCAACCTCTGAAACTTCTGTTGTGAACCTTTGAAATGTTAAATTTAATCTTGTTGGGTCTGAATGATAAGACAAATCTACCTTATGCTCTTCGATTAGCATTTCTTTTTTCTTATCCCTTTAGTATTTGTCACGCCTTTATATTATATGATTTATAGACAGATATAGTTCGGCTTTTTCCATCCAGTTACACATGCTGTTTTTAATCTGTATATGCACCACAGCGTCTTTTCTCTTTGATCATATATTGGCTCTCACGGTACTTATGGATATATAGCTCATACCACTATCTTATTAGTTACTTCATACTCGAAACATGAAGGCCAGTGGTTATCTCAGATTTACTTGTCGAACGAGGATCATCATCATCATCGCCGTCGTCATCATCGTCATCGTCATCAGTCACCATCACCATCATCATAATAATTAGCAATAATATTATGATGAAGATGATTTTTTTTTTTTTTTTTGCTCCGTTTATTTCATTGTTTACTTTATACGTATACATTGTTCACTTTAAACATATACATTGTTCACAAACACTTTCTGTTGCTAATAATTATAATCATTGTCTTTACAAAGTCTTTTTTTGTTATTTACATTCTATACATATATACATTGTCATTTACCATTGTCCCATCCTTCTTTCTGCATATTTATACATTGTTCACAAACACTTTCTGTTGGTAATATGATGAAGATGATGATTCTTTTGGTTATCTTGTAAAATCTTGAAGATGATTAGTTTGATATTTAGAATGATTAGTTTATATACATATAAGTACACTATAGTATTATCATCATGAATAGTTTTTAAATCTGTTCACCAGTTGAAAAACTTACTGACGTATATTGTGGTTGTTGCAGGTACAACAGTGTATGATATGCTTGGTATTGGCTGCTTTGTGTTAGATACACCTGGTTGTTCTGGAAAAGAACGTGAAATAAGAAATCCTACCACAAATGCACCGACGGCAACAATAAAGATTACACTTATTGAAAGTACCAAACGTTTGATTGTGAAACACTGCTTCGTAAAATTTCTTTGTTCTTTTTCTTCTTCTTCTTCCTCTTCTTTTGGCGATTTGTCCAACGGTTTGGAGAGGCTTGCAATTTTTAACGAAGTGTAGTAATTTGTATCTTTAATTGTAAGATACTCTGACACATCCGTGTCAGAAATATTTCCAGAAATTGTGGTATTCCTTTCTGACGTTATTGCATACAGTTTCTTCGAGTACACAGTGTTTGCAGCAGTAACCGTGTCTTGGAAATTTATATCTGTTGATAGTTCTATACCATTTTGATCTACATTGGAAGAGCATGGCAGCTCAGCAGGATCTTCCATGTTTTCCATTTCAATCCACCGCACAAAATATATTCGAAAAGTGTACATATATATTACTTTGACATACTTTTCACGCTACAATGATCACAACGATAGGTAAGTTTAGAAAAGATTGTTCTTTTAAAAGGCTCTGTTAAACAATTTAACAAATGAAACTACAGTTCACATTTTATTTGATCGAAGACACCCTTTGGGGTATGTGGTAAGAAACAGTTTGTATAACATTTACAATTAATGCAAATGGGAACAACAGTGTACTAAAACTACAAATCAAAGAAAAAAGGAAAAAAAGGAAAGAAAGAAAATACAGAAAAGATATTTACATGTTTACAAGGCCTAAGTAACAAGGCATCGGACGGGAAGTTCAATACTGATTTAAAGGGAAAAATAAAAAATAAAATCTACTAGGATTTACGTAAATGCTTCAATAATATGTTGACAAAAAAACGCAACTTTTAGCAAAGTACTTTTGTTCTGAGATAAAAAAAAGTTGATGAAATTTCATAGCATTTGCTGGTTGATAGTAATAATTGTCAAGATATTTTTTCCTTCTGTCTGGGAAATGCTTGCAATTGAATAAATAATGGAATTCATCACCAACCTTATTTAAGTCACAAAGACTACATTTACGATCAACAAGATCTGAACTGAAGATTGTTTCATTATATCTACCTATTTCAACTGGTAGTTTTTGATTTGAGCACCAGAAGCTAATAAGGTAACGACAAAGATTTGAAGGGACTGTTAAGAGATTAACTTTCCATGTGAAAATTCTGTTTAAACATTCTATAATTTAGACAGCTACTATAATTGAAAATATCAGATTTTCAATCTTGTACAAAAAGGTTCATCATTCTTTCTTTCAGAGAACCAATTTGTGCTTGCAACATGATGTGAGTCCCAAATGTTTGACAAACCACAATTGGTAAGGATGTCCTTCACACACTTAAAGGATTAGTTCATTGGTCAAGCAAATTAATCTGATATCAACAAGGACATCAAAAGAAACAAAATGGTTAAAAAACCATTATTTTTTTTTATTCCGTTAAGGAGATATCAAAGTTTAAAGTTTGTTATCATTTGTGTAAAAAAAAACTGAAATCAGACTAGTTGTGATGTCATAGCCTTAGATTCCTCAAAGTCGTTATGTATTTTATCATATTTTGTCCTGCGACTTTGAGGCTTGAAAACCACGGGATATGTCAGAAAAGTAGTAAAGCTGAATCTAGTAAGGGTATTTATAATGTACCACCTGAAGAAAGTTTGAGGGAAATAATTTGAATAGTAAAAAATAAAAATAAACGTTCTTTAAAATACATTAACAATTGTTAAAAATGTGAGGATGAAGACACCAACTTTCCATAGTAGACTTACTACACCAGTCATTTCTACACAGATAAGACAGAACATGAATTTCTTCTTAACGGACTAAGATTTTTGAATGCCTTTTTGCACCATTTCGTTTTTTTTAAAGTCCTCTTTCAGATGAGATGGACATGGTTGACCACTGAACTAATCCTTTAATCCATGGGTGACAATATGTACCTGATGTGTCAAGCCCGAAAAGAACTCTACAGCAGATGTTTGTTAATTTGTAATGTTTTGAGTCTAAAATTTAAACCAGTAGCTTATTGTTTTCTATTGAATTACATGATTACTAGTCTTCCAAGTTCACCAAAAACAACATTGCTTCGATGAACTGTTTGAAATCTATTGATATCAGTCCGGTTCTAACCCCGATTGGGAGAACAGTTTTGTTCTCCCGATCGGGGGATCCTTTACAGAAGTATCCCATAGTGCATCAATCCAAATTCAAAGTTTGTATAGGAATGAAATAAGAATCAGACACATTTCGAGCGCGGGGAACTCAACCACTGCGAAGGCTTCCAATTTGTCTTCCCGATTTGAAATAATGGCATATGAATTATCTTTTCACCGTGCGCTTTTAAAATTCATGTAAGATTTGCGCCCTTACATCAGCGATGTTCGGTTTTTAAAAATGTTAGAAAATCGATTATATCAAGGTCTCCAAAAATTTACGCATCACTGCCTCCACTCTCCATAAATAGTGTACAATTATGGATTGGTGTAAATTATTTAGCAATAACTGCGTGATAGTAACGAAGTTTATTTATTTTCGCGAAATTGAACACGAAAAAAGCAAACTTTGTTACAAACCTTCAATGAAACGACTGATAAGCGTCTATGACTGAACATTTACAATAAAAATGGCGGCTTCCATATATTACTGTAATCTCAGTGCGCATGCTTGAGTCTCCCGATCGGGAAACTATTGAGTCCTCCGATCGGCGGTACGAACCGAACTGGATATAAAGTTTGCTTCCTTTAAGGTGTGATTGAACTTACTGGCATGAATGATTGATTACATGAGTTGATCACTTGGTACAAAGTCAAAAAGGATTGACATCGCACGCATACCAATTCACACACCGGTTCACACATTGTTATGTAACTGTTTGATTCTTGCGGCGTACAGCACTTAACACTCAACTTTCACGCTACACTGATCACAAAGATAGGTAATTTCCTATGAACTTTGAAAGTCCCAATTTACCACAATTTTAACAGTATAGTTGTTACCTCAACAATTAACAAGTTCCTGTGAAATCTCACCTCACCTAGTCTCTTCGGGCCTCCTGGCCCATAAGGCTGCAGTGCACTCTCTCCAGTGGACTGTTATTTGCAACTTGTCTAGCTTCTGTCCACGAGCTCCATCCCATTACTTTCCTCTCCTTCTCGAATGTCCTTCTCCATGTCGTTCTAGGACGATCAACTTTCCTACTCCCCTCTGATTTCCACGTCATAGCTGTCACACAGTGCTTAATAGTGCTCATGCGCATCACATGACCAATCCACCTCCACCTTCTTTTACTTCAGTGCTGATTTTGTCATGTTTAGTGATTCTCAGTATTTCATCGTTAGATATTACATATGGCCATCTGATCTTCAAAATTTTCCTGTAGCATTTGGACATAAATGTATCCAGCTTTTTATTATCTGCTACATTAACTCTTAAGTGTACTATATTTTTATTTTGTTGTTCAGCGCATTAAAATGTGTATGCGCTTTAAAGGAAGTAAACAAACGAACAAATAACTCCTTAATTGCATCTGCTGTTCGTTTATTAAGTAATGTTTTCACTTTGAAAGGGTAATCTCATGACTTAACGACAATAGTGTGTTCACCTCTTGTATTAGCTATTAGGCCTACATGCATGTAAACAGGCACGTCAATACCGTGTGTGTGTAGGCGGGGAGGGGGTGGTGGTTAGGTGTGCTTCCCCAATTTGTGAGACTCGTTGATAAATCTGGTATCAGGTCGGTAAAACTTAAGGTTTACAATACGAAGCAAGACTAATGAAATTTTAACTAAATCTGTAAACCAGTCAGTGGCGCCGGAAAGGGAGGGGGGCATCCAATTCTAAAAATTTCAAAATGGATTAGGTGTATATTTGACATATTTTTTAAGCAATTTCCTGCACCTTAATCACAAAAAACGCAGGGCTTCCGGATGCTCCGCCCCTGGATCCCACCATGGGTCCTTAAGCGCGCCCTTGGATCCCACGCTGTTGTGGCGCACGCCGTGCGCATTACCACTACCATAAGCGGACTACATTATATATACAATTTTATTTATGCCCCCAAATAAATTTGTTCTGGCGGTGCCACTGATACCAGTATACGATATACAATATTTAGATTTTCCTTACATCGAAATCGTATTATAAAAACAATGCGATTCGCGCTTATAATTTACAGCGTCTCCGTGTAATGTATCCATAATGTACACGCAGGACTGCCCAAGTTACGCGCATTTGAATTAAGGTCCGTTGGTGTTCTTAAAATGGCACTTACAGTCCTAAGGTTGAAGCGAGAAAATTACCTCAATTTCCATTAAAGGTTGCTGCTAATCGAAAAATTTCTTGGAAATGTTGCCAAATTTGACCAAAACCTGCAAAGCTTTTACAAAATTTTCCTTCTATTTACCAACTCAAAATTGTCCAAACTTGACCTCTCAACTAGAAAGAAAGCGTAGTCGACAGACCGAGGAGAAATTCTCTCCGGTTTAATTTTCTTTGATATTCAAAATTTTCAGGATATTTCCTTCATTTTCTGGAAATCTTGCAAAATTCTTCAAATTTTGTAGTAGTTTTTACTTATTGAAAACATCATTATTTGACCTTACAACTGAAAAGAAAGGATACAACCAATCCTCTCTGGCAGTCTGGTATCAGTTTCTCCCGAGAACTTTCCTTCATTTTCTTCCTTATATGTATATATATATATATGTATATATATATATATATATATATATATATATATATATATATATATATATATATATATATATATATATATATATATATATATATATATATATATATATATATATATATATATATATATATATATATATATATATATATATATATATATATATAAATATGTATATATATGTGTATATATATATATATATATATATATATATATATATATATATATATATATATATATATATATACATATATGTATGTATATATATATATATATATATATAAAATATGTATATATATGTGTATATATATATATGTATATATATATATATATATATATATATATATATATATATATATATATATATATATGTATATATATATATATATATATATATATATATATATATATATATATATATATATATATATATATATATACATATATATATATGCACATATATATATGTATATATATATATATATATATATATATATATATATATATATATATATATATATATATGTACATATATATATATATATATATATATATATATATATATATATATATATATATATATATATATATATATATATATATATATATATATGTATATATATATATGTATATATATATAAGTATAGTCTCTGGTTTAGTGTAGTCTCTGGTTAATGATCCTTTCCATAATTTTACAGAGACAGCAGGTTAGGGAGATGGAGCGGTAGCTGGAGGGGTCGGTACTGTCCTTCTCCGGTTTAAGGACAGGGGTGACAATATCTATCCTCCAGATAGGGGAAAGGAGTGTGAGGACCAAATGTGGTTGAGGATGGTGAGTAGGGTAATGTGGCCTTGTTGGGGACGTGTTTCAAGAACTGGTAGGGGGTGTTATCTCGGCCCATGGGGTGCAGCCAGTGTCGTGGATGGCTTGGTTTAATATAGAAAGGGTGAGAGGGGTGTTGTAGCTCTCGGAGTTGTTGGGGGAAAAGGTGATACTCCTGGCTTCATCGCGAGCTTTCTTGGTTTTGAAAGCATTGGAGTAGTTGGCCGAGATGTTGCTGAAAGAGGCGGCGAGGTAGTTAACGATGTCTTTTTTTGCGGTGAGAAGGTTATCATACCAGAAGAGATGGGAGACTTGCCCACCCTGCCGTGGAAGCTGTGAACCATTCTCCAAATCTTCTTAGTGGGGGTGTTGGTGGTGAGAGAAGAGATGAAGTTGTTGCAAGTGTTGGTTTTATTGTCCTTGATAGTGCGCCTGGCCTTGGCACGGCTGATGCGAAAGAGGTTGAGGTTGTAGGTGGTCGGATTAGTTTTGAAGTTCCTGAGGGCCCTTTTCCTGTTCTTGATGGCGGTTTTGCAGTCATCAGAGAACCAGGGATTAAAGGAGTGATTAGGGGATTTGGAGATTTTGGGAATAGAGCAGGTGGCGATGTTTATCAGGATATCACTGAAGTTTGTCATGAGATCCTCATCCTCGAGGAGATGGGGGAGGGGGAGATGTGAGTCACAGAGGGTTTAAAAAAAGGGGCCAGTCAGCCTTTTCGAGGTTCCGATTGGGGGTGTGGTCAGTGAGGGTTTGAAGGTTGGAGTGTATAAGAAGATGGTAATGGTCACTACCACAGAGATCAGCAGTGACCTTGCAGCTAAAATCAAGGAGGTTGGGGGAACAGATAGACAGGTCAATACAGGTAAGGAGCCTGTGGCAGGGTAAAAGTACGTAGGTCGGGGATTTAGTGTTCAGCATGAAGAGGCTGTGCTGTCGAAGAGTGTTTTCGATGAGCTTTCTTCTGGGGTGGTGGTGATAGAGCCTTACAGATGGTTGTGGGGCATTGAAGTCACTAAGAAGGATAAAGGAGAAGGAGAGCTGAGAGATGAGGTTGCTAAGGCTGGTTGGCTGTAAGGCTGGTTGGCTGAATGTTGGCGTTGGGGGGATAGATATTGCAAAGATTGAAGGTTTTGTGGAGGGAGTTACACTTACAGATGGCCTGAAGGTCGGTGTGCACATGAACAGGGCTGTGTGAGGTATCGTGTCTAACGAGAATGGAGACGCCCCCACAGGCCCTCTTGACGTCCACTTGATGTTTGTGATAGCAAGCGAAGTTGTTGAGGGTCAGTGGTTTTTAAGAAGGTTTCTTGTAGGCAGAAGACGACCGAGTTGAAGGTGGTGGCCAGAAGGTAAATTTCTTTAGAATTGGTTTTATTTGGATCTGTCCGTTTCATTGGGAGTGGTTGTTTTTGAAAGTGGGACGATAAGTTTGTTCGGTAATCGCACAATCTATGTTCTCTTCCGTGTCATATGTGTGGGTTTGGATGGTGGGCTGTTTGTTGATTGGTTGTTTGATGATTGTTAGCCAGGTTGGCTTGGGTTTGATGTTTGATGGCATTAGAGGTGGTAGGAAGGATGGGGAGAGAAGTGGTGGTGGTGGAGGTGGTTTGGGTAATGAATGTGTTGGGATGTTGGCAATGGTGATGGACTTAGGACTGGGTAAGAAGAGCCAGGTGAGGTCGGTTTGGGTATGTGAGTCAGATTTAGTTGTGTTAGGTGGGGTGGGGTATTGGTTTTAGAGGAGACTGCGCTCGAGTTGGATGGTTTAGTGTGGAGAGAAGCGAGAAAAATGCTTTTGGGATGAAGGGTTTTTCATCTGCTTTTCCTGAAGCCAGGTGGGGCAGGATGAGTACCGTCACAATTGGTGCAGTTTAGGGTGCCGCTGGTGCAGGAGGTGCTGTCACTGTCCAGGGTTCTGCAGTTGTCACAGCGCGCTTGGCTGCGGCAGGAGTTTTTACCATGGCTATACCTCTGGCACTTATGGCAACGGAGGAGTAGCCAGCAGTGATGTGGGAGGGAGAGTTGGTGTGGAAGTCGTCAGGTAGATGGTATTGGTAGGTGTTTCGGCACTGTCTCTCTTGAGGACAAGACGACAGGCTTCAGTAACGTGTTGATTGGTAAGTTCCTCTAAGAGATCATCATCGGTCAGGTAGGCTAGGCTTCTAGTTCTGACCACACCTTTGCTGGAGTTTAGGGAGCGGTGGGGGACTGTAACGTCAATACCGGTAAGGTGGAGGAGGGTGGTGAGTAGGGTGTCCCTGGTGCAGTGCACCAGGAGATCTGAGGGTGGAGACCTTGGGGGAGGGTACCGACAAGGCCTTGTAGCGCTTTGTGAATTAGAAAGGAGAAACTTTTTTTAAAATTATCTGGTTTATTGGTAACCTGTATTATTAGAATTATGGAGACTAGGGCTGAAGAATGGTCAATAGAGGCAGCAGGTGGGTCAAGGGGAGGGTCAAGGCAGAAGCGTTTCGTCATGATGAAAAAATCCAAGTGCCGAGAGACCAAAGGCAACTAGAAAAAATCGCGGAGCTACTATAGGAGAGCCGCTGTACAGGTAACGATAAGGCGCGAAAGTTTGGTCAGAACGTAAGGGAAGAAAAACAAAACAAAACACGATCTCACCGAAAGCAGATGCCCATCCACAGAGAGAGAAAGAATCCCGAAAAAATGAAAATACAAAACAATATTTAGGTGGTAAAGTGCAAGGTAAAATGAAACGGAATGAAAAGTTGGAGAGAATAGAATAGAAGTTACGTCGCTCTCAACCCAGTGATCGCAGTCTATTTTATTCAAAATAAATTTCACCTTTTGTCTGGCTGAAACATTATTATCATTTTTTATAGTAAAACTATTTTGAACGACATTCAAAGAATTTAAGCTGTAAATTTAATTTAAGAAGAGTTTTAAGCTGTGATCCGTTATACATCACAAATTGTATTTAAAAGAAAGCATATGTTAATCGTCCACAGACCATTAAAAAGTGTTAAATGTATTTTATTTCATTTGAACTTGCAAACACTTGAATGCATTTTATTTCATTTAAAACAAATTAAAATTTCTATCTGGCTTAGATATTCTAATCCTTTTCTATAGTAAAATTTCTTTGAACGATATTTTATAAATCTAAGATGAGAATTTAGCTGTCATCCCACATGTCATACATCGCAAAAAATATATTTCAAATAAGAATCTTAGTTAATGATCGTTACCTTTAAAATTGTTTAAAGCTATGAACACTTAAAGGTATTCTATTTGATTCAAAATGAATTTGAAATTGAATCTTTATATATCGTCAAAAACTATCTAGCTCGGACATTCTAATTATTTTGTACAATAGAACCTCTTTAAACGAAATTCAATGTTCAAAGAATTTAAGCCGATAATTTAATTTAAGAAGATTTTAAACCGTCATTCCTGGCATACACCATAGAATATATTTTAAAGTGCCTCTCAATTGCAAATCGTCCATCGACTTTTAAAAATTGTTTATGTATTTTTTT
>JAIGNY010002273.1:0-2500 GCA_020152595.1 Chiridota heheva | reverse complement strand
AGCTGACTTCGTTGAAGAGGTATGTGTTTATCCGTGTTTCTTCAATGAAGTCCTCTGGTTGTCTGCACTGAATTCTTGTATTTCCCGCCACAGGAGGGCTTGGCAATCTGTTATGTGATGACCTATTGACCTGACCTGGTCTGACCAGGTCACCCTTATCTCAAACCTTGGCCAATTGGTAGTTCAGCTGTTTGGGCTAGAGGGCCGTCTCACCACATAAGAAATTCTATGACGCCACCTCTTTCAAACATTTGAAAAATAAATCTCAGTTAAAATATCCATCACAAGATGTTTGAGTAAAGAGTATTAAAATGAATATTTCTGAAAATAATGACACGATTATTAAAAAAAAAATGTATGATCGTTAAAGAATTAATGCTTTCAGTTCTAGAACAAAATAAAAGAGAGCATTTTCAAATTAGATTGACGTATACAAGTGTCTTGTGACGCAGAGTGCTTTTCTGTCTTTAGCAAAAGCTTTTATTGATTTAAAAAAAAAGTAAACCCCGTGATTTTTAACGGTGTTATGCCAGGGATACTGTTTTAACAGTATCCCTGGTTATACATAGCCAAGCGTTATATTATATAAACTGATAAAAAAAAAGGCAATGGTGTAATAGAAAGTATGAAAGCTATTAAAATGTCCTAAAATTAAGAAAACATTCATTCCTGGCAATGGACGTAACCCCCTTCCACTATACCTACCCATCGCGCACATCCGCACCCACCCACAATCAAGGGCACTAAAGCAAAAGCTAGGCCATCGGGATGGGGCAGGAGGTGGGGGTCTGGGAGAAACAGAACCGAAACTATTTCATCTTAATAAAAAATAGATAATGACACAATATGAAAAAAGTACCCCTGGCTTGAAAATAATTTCCCCTCCAAATCATATGAAAATTGTTTAGAAATTTTATAGCGTTGCAAGGGCTAGCCTCACCCACTCCCTATATGTTGGCTGGGCACATATATTAGTACGGCAGCGAATGTCGGGTTTACTTGTATCCTGGTATCAGATATATATCACAGTCATGCCCAACTCAGTCAGACTGTCCTCCCGACTGTTTTTCGGGCATCAAAAGCAAGAAAACGTCGAGGCTTCGCTCCCTGGAGCCTCAAAATTTTGTCCGAAATTTCAGGGGAAGTTCTGTTCTGCCTGTTGAGAAATTTTAACCCAAATGCTTATCTGAGTATATTTTAACATTATAATTTGAAATTGTCCTCTTTTCTTCACTTACATTTTGGAATTTTGTGTTGATTTTAAATCATTTTTCAGGCATAAAGGGGAAGAAATCTTCGGAGCTTCCGGGGCTTTCACCTCTGGGCCCCTACCAATACTTCGCTCATGAGCCAAAAATATTGTCCAAATTTGCTCAATTTTTAGGGGAAATTATTTCTTTGCCTGTTAAGAAATTGTAACCCAAATATCTATCTGAGTAGATTTAACATTAGAAATTGAAAATGCTCTCTTTTCATCACTTGCATTTGGGAATTTTGTGTTGATTTTAAATTATTTTGGGGTATCAAAATCAAGAAATCGTCAACGCTTCTGGGGCTCCGCCCCGCAACTGGCCCCCTTCCAACAGTTCAAGGCTTCGCCGATGAACCCCCACAATTTTTTCCGAATCTCGTCTATTTGCATGGGAAATTTCCCCCTCTGCCTGTTTGGACATAGAATTTAAAATTGTCTTCTTTTCATCTCAATCAATCATTTGAACTTTGTGTTAATCATCAGCCATTTTGGAGCATCAAAAACAAGGAACCCTCGGAGCTTCCGGTGGCTTCGCCCCGTGGACACAAACCAAGGCTTCGCCCTAGACCTCGCATGCAGGGGCCCTTAAAGAATTAGTTCAGTGGTCAAGCATGTCCATTTTATATGAAAGAGGACTTCAAAAGAAACAAAATGGTGAAGAAAGCATTGGAAAATCTTATTCCATTGAGGAGATATTCAAGTTTAAAGTTTGGTATCATTTCTGTAGAAATGACTGAAATCAAGACTAGTTGTGATGTCACAGCCTCAGATTCTCAAAGTCTGTATTTCAATGTATTTTTATTTTATATTGTTTCACTATTTGAATTATTTTCCCTCAAACTTTCTTCAGGTGGTATATCATAAATACCCTTCCTATATTCAGTTTTACTACTTTTTAAGATATCCCATGGTTTTTAAGCCACAAAACGCAGTACAAATTATGATAAAATACATAAAGACTTTGAGAAATCTGAGGATATGACATCACAACTAGTCTGATTTCAGTTGTTTTTACACAAATGATACCAAACTTTAAACTTGAATATCTACTTAACGGAATAAGATTTTCCAATGCTTTCTTAACCATATTGTCATTACAGAACTTGTCCCTTGAACAGAACTCAACCCCGATTTTCTGTGCCGGTGGCATTTCAGTAACCACATGTGGCGGTTTACAATTTCCAGTTTATTTCCAAATTATTCCACTTCGCGTTTTTTCAAAAATTTGCCCTCTAAATGTGTGAAATA